>VZTV01021083.1:14387-57169 GCA_013400875.1 Anhinga rufa | reverse complement strand
GGGAGAGGCCTGGGGGCCGGCCGGGAGAGGCCTGGGGGCCGGCGTGGGGCCGGGGCCGGCCGGGAGAGGCCTGGGGGCCGGCCGGGAGAGGCCTCGGGGCCGGCGTGGGGCCACGAAGCAACTCGTGGAATCCGTTCAGAGCCGGCGGGAGGGGGTTTGGAAACAAAAACACGAAGAAAACTGAACTTAAAGGGAATTTTTTGTGGTGTTTTCTTCCTTAAACCAGCCGGGCTTGCTCTCCAGAGCTGATATTAGGCGATCTCAGATGCCTCTCTCTCATCCTGCCGAATTCCTGACTTGATTTTAAGCTTCTAGGAAGGACGTATTTTGCATTCTTCCAGGGCTGATATTAAGCTTCTAGAAGGACGTATTTTGTATTCTTCCAGGGCTTGCTCACACGTCGCAGCGCGCCGCTGCGCGTGCCTCCGGTCCCTGTGAGCGCAAGCCGTCTGTCGGGCGAACGCTCCAAAAAGGAATTTCCCCTCGGTTATAATATTTCCAGAGAGGTTTCTGTTTCCCCGCCGGCGCGATAGCGGAGCGCCTGATGCGGAGGGAGCCCAGGGCTCGGCGCCGCGGTGAGCGGCGTGAAGAGAAGTTGTTCAAGGATGGTCGTAAAAACAAACCTTCGTGAGTGAGTTTGTTTTTGCAGAGCCAATGCGGGGGGAAAACGAACCCTTTAAGAAGAAAGGAATCGGTACTAAGTGAGCACTGAGTGAAATATCCTGAGATGGTTTAGGAAATGAAATAGAACAAATATATCAGGACAAATATAGAACAATATATTGTTCAATATATCAGGACAAATATAGAGCAAATAGAAATATAGAGCAAATATATCAGGAAATAGAAATATAGAACAAATATATCAGGAGAGGGGGCTCTTCTGGAGCCTTCCTCGGCTAAACTGTCGGTGTTGGCTGCTTTCTGTGTTTCCTCGGACTTTGTGGAGGCCAGAAGGGTCAATGCGGTTTATAGACTGAGCTTACTGACACATGAGTAGCCTCTCTGTACAGAAAGATACTCCGTGAAAGTAACTTTATCTCTGGTCATCCCCTGAGGAGCTGCTGCTCCCGGCTTAGGAAGAAGCAAGCTGTGATGTTGCTCTTCATCCTCAAACCTGCTTGTCTTTGGGTCACAGGTGGGCTGTTAAATCTCGAGAGCTTTTCAGTTTTATAATACCGCTATATTATGTGGCCTGAACTTTGGTTCTTTTGGCCATCTTTCTCCCTCATTTATTAACTGTTTAAAACGATCCTTTTATTATAATTGACTGAGGGGTCGTTTTTAATGGCCGTGCTCTTTTTTTTATACCCTTGTCTTTTAAGTGACACTGCAGTGCTGTTCTGTCTGTTCACCCATCAACCCCAGGGAAAGAAAAAAGATACTGGGGGGGGCATAAATCCCATCAAAGCTACCCTTGAATGAAATGAACGTATACGTAGGACCTAAAACCAGGCTTCTCAATTTACATAGCGTGTGTGGAATTAGAAGAGGCAAATACGACGCTGCCGAATGTCAGCTGGTGTCGAACAGAGTAGCGTAGGCCGAACTGGTAAGTGCCGCAGCAGAACGTCCGAAGGAAATATAACCATGAAGATGAGTGGCAGCACAGGACGTGACGGGGGAGAAAGCAGGATATACTTGTTATGGTAATGTGTGCTTTCGGTGATGCGTAATTGTTGCAGTGAGGCTGGGAAGGATTCCTTGTTGACCTGTAAAGTAACCCTGGCATATACTTGGACCAGGCTGGGAGATCTGTCAGCGTGTGCTTGTTATATGCGTGCGTGAGGTTGTTCTTGGAACTGCTGTAGGAAACTGTTGCACTCCTGTGATAAAATCTTTTCAGCAATCCGTTCCTCTCTCCTAAAACTCACTTTGGGCTGAAATGAAATGTCAGTACAATTTCACTTAAATTAATTTTTTTTTTAAATAATTGGAGTTAGACACAGTTGTCATTTACCCAACAAACTTAAACTTGTATTCTCGTTATTTTTAAGCTTGATATTTCAGCAAGTTGGGTGTATTTTTTGTTTCGGTTAACTTAGAATTAGCCCCACTGTAAAGAAGGCTTTAAAAAAATCCCACAAAACGAGACATAAAAGACTAGTTCCATGGTATTTCACCCTAACAAGGGTAGAGGAGTGATTTAGCAAGACTAAACTACGAGTGTATTATATAACTGAACTGAGAAAGCATAACTGATGCTTTTATTAGGATTGTAGGTGTTTCTAGGTTTACAACATTTACTGTAAGAAGTGAAAGAAGCTTACTCTGTGTGTCGGCCTTTCTGAGCTGCTGAAGGTAACTCCAGCTGTTTCATAAATGTTGCTGCTACCCCAGCACTTCCCAAACTGGGAGCAGACCAGTGGTAGGTGGCTCCTGAAGAAGGATGCGGTATCGTCAGGGGCTGCAGGCTGAGACCCGAGCCGCTTGGAGGTCAGCGGGAGCAATTGTGAGCGAGCAGGGGAGGTGATGTAGCGTTTTGTTTCTTGCTTTCCTGGTAGTTAAGGAAAGAAGAAACAGTGGTTTCCCGGTCAGACTTTGAGTAATGTCCCTTCTCATGTAGGGACTGCAGGTTTCTGGGCGGTCTCCCACCAGGAGATAGGAGGGAGCTGAGCGCAGGGCTCTGACAGGCATTTGCTCCAGAAGGGGTTGAATAGGCTGAAGATATTTACTCTTAGCACAGCTGTGGTAGCAAAACAGACCTTAAAATAGCTTCGTAATCTAGTTCAAAATCCAAAGACCAGGCTAGTCCGATCCACCTTGGTCTCAGCTGGCTCACTTGCCGGCAGTTGATAAGGAACAGCCACTGTGGCTTTGCTGACTGACAGTGTGGGGCAGCAGCCGGGGGCAGTGACGAGCAGCTGGGACTGACGCAAAGCCCTGCGAGGGTTGTCCAAGCTTCAGGCTACGGCGAGTTCCCGGACAAACAAAGTTTGTGCTGAGGGCTTTATCTGGAATCCCAAACACTGCACAGCCCGAGTGCGCTCTCGCTGACTCTTGTGTTGCATTGCCTGCAGGTTGTCTTCGGACGGAAGCTTACATCTTTCTCAACAATAGCACTTAACCAGTTGCAGCATGAGAAGAAATACGACATTTATTTTACGGATGGAGATGTTTATGCAATGTACAGGTAAGTACTGGAGCCCTTTCTGTAACGTATCCCTAAAGCAGCATATTCTCATCTGCATTACGTGGCAGGAAATGCATGCTTTAGTACAACAGCGTGGTTTTGTTTCATGGGAGTAGAGTGGCTGCCGTGCCGCGTACCTTAGTCACCGTGTGGTGCAGGCGGCTGTGCTGGGATGAGAGGCTGGAGCGGCGCGGTTGGCGCGAGTGCTCGGTGCCGTGGTCGGCAAAGGGAGCAGTTCCTCAAGGCTGGAGTGTTAGATTCACTGGTGCGTGATGCAGAAGCGTTGCTCTGTCAATAAAAGTCGCTTTTTGGCTTCTTTAGCAACAGCAAACTTGCTGAAAGACTTTTCATTCCTCGCGCAGCTGCTGTGGAAATTGGTAAAGACTGAATTACTATTATAACTGTATTTATTGCTGAGCTGCATAAGGTCTAATTGATAGCAATTGTACCAACCATTGTATGAAAAGAGGAGTGACCTTGTCCGCTTATAGAGATCTTAATTCTAAACGGGAGAGGAAGAAGGGTGAAGTAAAAAACCAGCGCAGAGTAAAAAAACGCGACATCAGCATCATGTTCTAAAAATGTTTCTCATAACCTGGTGGCTTTAAGATAATTAAAATCCATTCAGAGGAAAGAAGAGCGAAAAAAGATGAAACCATGTAGGCAATGGTACCTTTTTCTTGGAGAATCGTGTGTTACATCCAACCTGATCTGGGCTAAGAATGTCCCTTTGCCGGTGCATTTACGGTTTTGTATGACTTCATATTTATGGAACTGGGCGGTGGGTTTAGTGAGCAGAGTCGGTCGGAAGCATGTTCTGATTAATTAATTATACACCAGCTCTGGGAGTTGCTTTTGATGATGCGATTTCTGGAGAGTTGCTGAGATTATGGTTCCGTGGGCAGCAATCAAGTGCGAGGGAGTCGGGCCTCCCGCTGAGACCAGTGCTCCGTCTTCAGCTCTCGTTGGGAACCGTTGGGGGTTTTTTGTTTGTGCTGTGTCCCCCCTCTTTTCTATTACAATTTTTTAATCTTCCCCCCACCGTATTCTTCCGTTTCTGACAGTAGAAAATGTAATTAAATTGGATGTGAATGCTGCATATATCAGCTGAATCTTCGATAAGCAAGGGGTTTGTTGCGTGGATGTGTTGCAGTCCACTCAAAATTTTATAGTGGCAGCATCTTACTTACACTGTGACCGTTCGGCTCTTCTCTTACAGCTGAAGCTGCTGTGTAACTTGGTTCTGATCTGTTCCTGACAGATGACAAAGTATTCTTGGAATAAGCAGGACGCTAACCTCATTGCACATCGCTGGGGGAGCTATAAAAATGCAGCCTTCTGCCGCTGATGGAACATTTGTTTTTTGATAAAGGTATTGGGTTGCTGAGAGGGAATCGGATAATTTTCAGGAAATCTTTCTTGTCCCTTAGGAAGCTGCTGCAGCACGAATGCTCTTTGTGTCCGGATGCGAAGCCGTTCAATACCTTTGCAGATCTGGAACAGCACATGAGGAAGCAGCATGAACTCTTCTGTTGCAAACTCTGTGTTAAACACTTAAAGGTGAGCTAGTGTGGGAAGGAGGGGTGCTCCCTTGTACGACCTGCAAGAGGGCTTGGGGAGCGGGGAAGAAGGGGGCGGCTGAACAGCACTGATTTATTCCTCAAGTTTCCTCTGTCTGCCTGCAGTGAGGCCAGTTGCTTTGTTTTAAGTCTTTCTTCTTCCATAAACTGATTAATGAAGAAGGCCTGAAGGTTCTCAGTGGATTATATTTTAAATTAAGCCCAACCATATTAGGAACCGTCTGATGTTAGCTCCTCTGCCACAACGTGTGTAAATGCCAAACCCTAACTGATAGGAAGTTAATCCTGAGTCATAGGCAGACTCTGTTACAGCTGTAACTGATAGAGATTTGATGTCTGTTAAGACTTACACTTGTCATGACTGTACAGGCTAAAACCGTAACTTAAAATATTTGGTGCCAGTTCAGAAAGCAGAATGCATCATGGGGTGATGGATTTATTTCTTAGATCAGAGTCAACGTAGCATTTACAGTTGGATCGCGTACAGGATGGGACTCCATCTGGCTGGTTTAATGAAATATAGTTATATTTCATTATCTTGTTTGTTTGTTCAGAGCAAACTTCCTGTATCTTGTTGACATGATTGGAAAACGAGACTCGCTGTTGCCTGCAGCTGAGGTCTGCTGTGTTTGATGTACACGCGTGGAACTTGACCAGGGGCTGTTTTAAAATGTGTTTTATAACCTGCTAAAGATAAAGCAGTTACTGGAAAGCTGAGTTGTCTATGTCTGAAAAGGTCATGTGTGTTGAGCCTTAGAACTACTCCTCTCACCGTCACCATCGTCATCCTTTTTTATTTTTAATTTTTTTTTGTAATCTCACCCAAATTTCACTTAGAAGGGCTGGTGGTATGTCAGTCAGGCAAGGCTTTTTCATGGTCTGAAAGTCAAAACTCCGCCTTTCCCTGGAGCTAGAGCGCGTTTTGTATTTTCTGAATTACACGCTGAACAAAATCAGCAGCTACCGTTAAATGAATTCTGGGACTGCTGACCTCCGTGTCTAATAGTTGTCAGCATTCCTTATTGTTGTAGGAGGGAATTTAATGCATGAGCGTGTATTTTTAGCACTCATTACACATGGTTTTGTATGTGTGTTTGTCTTCTCCGAAACTACTTGCGTATCAAATCGGAGAAATGCATTTATGCTGTGGTGCCACAGTTGGTTTAGGCCAACTGAACTGCAGCTTGCTGCCAAAAGGGGCAGGCTCCAGAAGTGGTCAGGTTGACCTGAATGAACGCAAATACGTTGGTTTTGGTTTTGTTTTTTGTTTTTTTTCTTTATTGTTGCAGGGTTAGCTTTCAGTGAACTGATTTGACTCCCTCCTGTGGCTGTGCAATCACTAGAGCTAATTCAAGGAAAGCGGTCAGGGGAGGCAAGACCGCTTCTTTTGGTTGCCGTGTCCTTTGAGCGCTGGTGCTTCCATGGTCAGCTTAAGCAGCCAGCACTAAAGGAACTCGTTTGTCGTTATCTCTCCCAGAGAATTCACAAACAACGGTAGAAGTTGTTGGCTTTTAATTTCAGATGTTTGCAGAGGTTTTTATTTCACAGAAGAAGGTTCCATATTACAAGCACCCACTGAAAAGGAGTTCTTAAACTCGCAGGAGCTTCGCTCAGTCAGCCCTAGCTAAGCCAAGCGAACCTTTTCCCAGAACACGTTAACACTCCTTGCCTAGGCGAGAAACAAAGGATATTCTGTTCTCAAGGGTGTGTTGATCTTTTTGGCATCTTCAGATCCCTTCCTACCAAAATAGCTCGCGCGTTAGTAGGGACAGAAGATTGGCTTATAACACAAACCTTTGTACGTAGCTGTCTTGGGGTAGTTGCTATCTGAGGAAAGTAAACCAGCTCACTTCTGGTTTATGTTGTTGTTTTTTTTTTTATTTCGAGTATACAAAATACTGTATGCTCATAAATACATATTTAGGATTTTTTTTTTCCCCACCAGAGTTTATAATTTAAAGTTTGTTGCATTCCATTAATACACAAAAAGAAATTGTGAAGGGGGAAAAAGGTGAATTAGATCTGTTTTCCAATTTTCAAACTGAGTGAAATGCAAGTTAGATTTAACTCGGATCTATCGCTTGAGTTTTGTTTCCTGTTCGCTAAAAATTGTAGGCGCTGGTTGTCAGGTTGCATCTTTCTGAAGCAAATCTTCCGCTCCTGCAAATGAACAAAGTTGCGCACAACCCGGCTTGTTCCATTTCGTTCTCTGTTCACAAGAAGTAATACAAATGTATTTATTTCTTCAGATTTTTACTTATGAGCGGAAATGGTACTCTCGTAAGGACCTCGCCCGTCATCGAATCCACGGGGATCCAGATGACACCTCTCACCGCGGGCATCCCCTCTGTAAATTCTGCGACGAGCGTTATTTGGATAATGATGAGTTACTGAAACACCTAAGACGAGATCATTATTTTTGTCATTTCTGTGACTCTGATGGTGCTCAGGAATACTACAGGTTTGTGCAAGCAGTTTTATTCCTCGTGCTGTAGCTTAAATTTTGAGGGGAAAATTGCTTGAGTCTGCTTTGAATTTTGGGGAGGGTAGTGCTTGGAAGACAGAGGGCGAGAATGTGAGCAGATTGGCTGCAGCCTCTTTTGTTCCTCCAACCGATAGCCAAAGTAATTGCTCTGTCTAGTTCATGCTTTAAAGCTTTCTTCATTAATGTTGAACATTAAACGGTACATTTTGCAGCGTGACAGCAGATGTCTGCAGCTGTCTAGCGTGTTAACTCTGATACTCCAGAGTTCATGTACAAAGCAGATAGAAGGAAGTTTTCTTTTATGAAATACGTGCCTTACGTACAGCTGGATGTGATGAGTATCAGCCAGTAGGTTTAGCGTAACATCTGGGATCATGCATTAAGGTCTATGTCGACTGTACGCAAGTGGTTTCAGCTGGAAAGCTTGCCTGGGGATAAAGAACCAGCCGCCTAGGCTTGTCTTCACTTCGTAAGAGTAACCAGATACCATTAGTCACTATAAAGCTTTCCCAACAAATACCTGGGGAAGGTTGCAGCTCTGCCTCTTCTCTCTTTCCAGTGATTATGAATACCTTCGTGAACACTTCCGCGAAAAGCACTTCCTTTGCGAAGAGGGACGGTGCAGCACAGAACAGTTTACCCACGCTTTCCGCACAGAAATAGATTATAAAGCGCACAAAACAGCCTGCCACAGCAAGAACAGGGCAGAGGCCAGGCAGAACCGACAGATAGACCTTCAGTTTAACTATGCTCCTAGGCACCAGAGGAGGAGTGAGGGTAAGCGTGGTCGGGGGACGAGGTGGACAGAGACGTGGTCATTCTTAGCTGCTTTGAGGGTCTTCAGGAACATCTGGTGGACACTTCCTAGCTGGGAAGAAGCTCTTTACAAAGAAGGTGGGCAAGCTCTGGAACAGGACCCTGAGAGGTTGTCGAGTTTGTCATTGAAGATAACCAGAACTCGACCGGCCAGGGCGCTGGGCAGCCTCACGTAGGTTCAGAGTTGGCCTTGCTTTGAGTGAGGGGGTGGAGCAGATGACATCCAGAGGTCTCTTCCTACCTACATCGTTTTACAATTTTCTTTTTCCCCGTCATGTGTGGATTTAATGATGGTAACATAATTTTAGGAAAAATTGCTGACTTTCTTCTCCAATTTGTAGTTACGTGAATGACTTATCCCTACTTTGTATTAACTGTAATATGAACGTGGAGCACGAGACCAGAGCAGCACATCCGCTTAGGAGGGCAGAGATCGCCGTACATATGAACATTTCTTCTGCGTGTAAACGTGTAGAGAGATCTCTGCATAAAAACAGAATTACTCAAAAACTCGCATCACAGGTTGCAACACACAGAATCCATTGCTTTAGTGTAGCAGTCCTGAAGGTTATGTAGACTACTTCATCATCAGAAAGAAATCAAGATAGATTTGCTTGTACTAGTATATTTTCGCTTCTTTCAGGCATAGTGAGATGCCCAGATTAGAGACGTAACTTTGAGAGTGATCAACCATCCCTCCTGTTTAGGTGTTATAGGTGGAGAGGACTACGAAGAAGTTGACAGGTACAACAGGCAAGTGAGGTCGGGCAGATTGGGTGGCCGAGGAAGCCAGCAAAACAGAAGAGGCAGCTGGAGGTATAAGAGGTGAGTAGCACAGCACTTTGTGGATTTTTATTGCTGCTTAACGCTCTGTTTTTTACTTACCAATTAAGTGTTTTGCTGGACCGGTAGGAAGGATAGTGGGTACAAAATTTGGAAGCCTCCGGAGTGAATCCTTGAGGGTAGAACAAGCTTTCAGTCTAAGCCTGCCTGCTGCCGACATGCTCGGTCAGAGTGAGATTACTGCGTGTGAAGTTTCAGCTCTCTAGAGTTGACACGGGAAGCAAACAACGTAATCTTCAACTCGTGGGTTAAATACTCAGAATCCTAAATTAATTTCAGCAACTGTTTTTATGCTAACTTTTCTAAATAGGATTTTCTGAAGTGAGAGACAAGTGTTTGCAGGTTTAATGGACTTTTTGGTCTGGGTAATCATGAAGTTCCTATTCTAAGGACCATGCTTTTCATTGAACTAACAGATCTCTGTGTGGCCAGACTGAGTGCTTTGGAAAAAGAAGAGGGTTAAGTATTGAAATGAAATTTTGCATTTATATGTCTCCATCCACACAAGACCTGAGCGCTTTATACATACTGCACATGTATTTTCCTTCTTTTCCTGGCTGGACGGTCAGCTGGTTCATTACTGGTGATTTCACTGGGGGAAAAAGTCCATCTCTAAACACTTATATGTTGGTGTCGCATGTGGATCGTGCATGTGTTGAGAGTCCATGACAAACCATGTTTCAAAGAATTGCTGTGGCCTACAAGTATGATTTCATATGTTTGAACACGAATGGGAGAGACAGGTGTCCCCATGCATCCTTGGTGCTGTCTCTCCCAGTTCACCCTGGTTTCTTCTTGGCCTGGATTGTTATTACCACGCGTGGAATTTGCAGATCCAGGGGGTGAACGTTGCCTGTCTCACCGGCCCCGGCGCCAGGGTGTTTTGGAGTAGTGGGTTTGTTTTAGCCTTCTCAGCAGGTGGCAGCACCAGATCAGGGACAGTCATTGGGCCTGACACCGGAGAGGTGAGAGCTGGAGTGAGGCAGAGATGCTCGGGAATCCTTCCTGTGTGACCAAGAAAATCTGCCCTGTCCTGTAGGGAAGAAGAAGATCGGGACGTTGCAGCGGCAGTCAGGGCATCTGTAGCAGCTAAACGGCAAGAGGAGAAAAAACGCGTAGAAGACAAAGAAGACGGCAGCAGCAGCAGAGGTAAAAAGGAGGACTTGAGGGATTCTGAAGCGCTCAGCTCCAAACGTGTGCCAAAGTCTTCAAATGATGCTACAGGTTAGTGCTGAACGTGTCCTGCAGCTGCAGGGAGGCGTGATGGGTCTGGAGATCAGCCTGGCAAAAGCGGGCATCGCCAAGTGGCCTTCTCAAAAGCTGGTGGACGTGGGTAGAGCTGTGCAGAATCGTAACCAGCAACACGGATTTGCAGTGAAACGTGTCCGGGTGGGCCGGGATTCCTGCAGCAGGTTATACCTGAAACGGAGCTGGGTGGAAATATCAAATGCAGTTAACGTACGATGGTATGCATGACGTTCCATCCATGAGTGTCGTCTAAGAATGTGCCGTTTCCTACTCTAGCATGTAATAATTGATTTATGGTGATGCTTGAGCCGAGTTCCCCCTCTTTTAAGAACAAGTTATTCCCAGTAAAAGTTTGTAACTGGTGAAAGCAACCCTTCAACCGTTTTGACCCAGGTCCAGTTTGGGGCAAATAAATAAGATGCGGTGGTATTTCGATATTACTGTTGCTCCAAATGCATTTTCTACTGTTTTATTGCTCCTACAACACGAATCCAACTTAAAGACGATATGCTTTCGTTATGAACTGAGAGCTCTGTTTGATAATGGATACAGCTCAGCTGGGGATGACGGGCCAGGTTATCTCCCCCAGCTGCCTGCCCGGCTTTTGCTGCACGCATGTCAAAGCTGTTATCGGTCTGTCCCTGAATTGCTGCAGTCCACAGCACTGGATTTGGATTTTGAGGCAAATCTAAATCAGGAACGAGGTACGTTTCGATGTAAAATGGCTGCCCAGGGGTTAATTGCTGAGCAGCTTGGGCATCTGTGCAGCAGAGGTGTGATGGACGGCTCCGAGGAGCAGCTTTCCAAGTGAAGCATCAGCATAACTCGGAGGCTCCGAGGAGCACCCCGGCGCTGTGCAGGCAGCTGAGCGCGAACCTCTGGTCGAAGCGCGGGGCAGACAGCTGGAGGCATCGGCGTCTCGGTCTCCCGAGGGTTCCCTCACAAAGTACTTATGAGCCAATGTTCTGCTCCTGTTAAGTATCGTGAATTTCCCGCGTGCTACAGCCCGTACAGGGTGACGTAACGGTGAATGCGGTTGATTGAAGGAAATAGTGATGCATGGATTTAAATTGTCCTTTTGGAATGTCACAGTTAATGACATCATCAGCTGCTGAAAATAGGACTCGGTAATGCTGCTGTCATGTTCATTGATAGCTTCCACTCCGAAATGAATGGCTTTTAGTTGAAAACGTTTCTTTTGCTCTTTTTGTCAATACTCCAAAAGAAGCAGCTGCTAACGGTGCTTTAAGCCAAGATGACTTTCCAGCAATTGGTTCAGCGGTGGGACCTCTGCAAGGGTAAGTTTGTGCAAGGCTGCGGCAATGAGAAAGCAGATTTAGAAACTTACTTATATTCTGCATTGCTGGAGAAAATAATTTTACAGATCACTTAAAATAACAAGTGTTTCCCCCCTGCCCTGGCCCCCTTCTGCCTCGAGCGGTTTCTGTGCCAGTCCCCTGCACGAACGGCATCGGTTGTTGCTTCAGTTCATGGCTTGATCTTTCGGTGGTGCAATTTCAGGGAAATTGTTCTCTCTTCCAGCCGCTTTTAACTCGATAGCTCGTCTTGAAGGAGCTGTATACTGCGAGGCGTAAAACTCATCATCGCCTGAAATCAGTGGCGATTAGAATAGTGCCTTTGCCAGGATGTGGCGGCTCGAATGCGCCTGCGTGCACAGCTCTGGCCGAGGTGCGGTGCACCACAACGCCTCTGTGAGCAAACCCCTTCAGGCACCGTTTACAGGCCTGAGTGCGTTTGCATCCTGCTAAGTCAGGACAGCTGCACCCCCCCGAAGTGATAGTCTGAGGAAGAGTGCGGACGGGTACAGAGCTCGCTCCGCCTGTTGGGAGTCGTGCTGCCTCTGCAGCACCGGGGTAACCGGGTATACTTTTCCTTTCGCACAGCTCTGCCCAGCTAGCAGCGGTTAAGCTTAAAGAAGAAGATTTCCCAAGCTTGTCATCTTCTGCGGCACCCACCATCTCCTCTGGGATGTCTTTGACATACACAGCGACTGCAAAGAAAACAGCTTTCCAAGAGGAGGATTTTCCAGCTCTGGTGTCCAAAATGAGGCCTAACAATAAAACAGTAACTAACATCACCTCTGCATGGAACAATGGCTCCGGTAAAAATGTGGTTAAAGCCATGAGCAACCCCTGCGTAAACCAGGTAGCCAAAAAACCATCCTCCTTGAATAGCACTAAAGGAAGCAAGAAGAGCAATAAACTCTGTCAGTCAGACGATGAAGATGGCGGCAGTGGCTTGACAACCCAGGAGATCAGAAACACACCGACAATGTTTGACGTATCGTCCTTGCTGGCAGCTTCTACCTCACAAACTTTCACGAAAGTGAGCAAGAAAAAGAAGATGGGGGTTGAGAAGCAGAGTTCCTCGTCCCCACACCTGTTACAGGAGACATCGCTTCCCAGGGCATCGGCTGAAAAGCTGCCAGAAGCGGAGCAGACGTCAAACGCGCCCTCTGCTCTTCACGCCCCCGACAGATCCGCAGCCGTCGTGAATGGCCATTCGGAAAAATCATTAGTGATCTGTAGTACGCCCAAAGAGCCCCCTGGCCTTAAAAAGCCCACAGTGACTAACAAATGCCCTTTACCTCAGGAAGACTTCCCAGCTCTTGGGAGCTCAGGACCAGCTCGAATGCCCCCACCACCAGGTAAGCGCCGCAGGGCGCGGCCAGCTTTGCTTGCCTGTAGCTCAGAGAAGCGCGGCACGTGGGTGAGATGTGCGAGCTGCTCCTTCTGGCTCTCGCGCGAAGAGCAGCTCTGCCGCCGTGTGCTAGGTTAGTTAGCCTTTGGAGTTTAAAAAGGCGGCCTGGGAGACGCGGGTGAGCTCGACCGTCTCCTGTGAAGCACGGTCGGAGCGGTGGCGATGCTGGGATCGCTCTGCTCCGTGCAGCTGCAGGTGTCTGCTCGCCAGGGGTGGCTCAGTGATGAGCAGCCGGTCTTTACCTGTCACTGCTTTTCTCATGAGTCACGGCTGACGCCTATGTGCGCCTTTGTGCTTTAAGATCCAGTTTGGAAGCCCCTGCGGGCAAAGGGAATCTCTCTGCAGCTGTGACACGGGCCTGCGGGTACTTACCGGTTGGCTCGCTCGGTCGCTTCTGTGTTTGCAGAGATTTAATGCCCTCGCTTTTAGCAGTGCCGTATTCCTGTAAAACCGGAGTAACGCGGCAACAAGCGGGACTTAGAGTGGTTCTAATGAAAGTCGCATGGCATCGGGAGATGTTTGCCTGGCTGCCTGCGCTGCTCTGCAGGGTGGAGTGCGCTAGAACATGCGATGCCTAGCGCTGGTGTGACTTCTGGAGCGATTTCCGTTCGCTTTAATAATGTAAAAGTGTTTTTCGTTGTGAGTTTGGGGTTTTTTTTTTAAAAATGTTTTCTATTGAAAAAGTAATTTAATAATTAAAGCACTTTCTCTGTAACACCAGCCGCTCTGAAGCGCTTCTTACCTCACTGTAGGGCAACAGATTTCCACCTCTCTAATCTTTAGCTTTCACCCAATACAGTGATGTCTGCACTGCTGACTCTTACTTCTTAGTGCTTCTGGAGAGTGCCTCGGACCACTGGTGTTGATTTTAGACGGCGGTATGTGGGTGCCACAGATATGTGCTCTAACTTCCTGCCCGTCCTCTGCTTTCCTTTAGGCTTTAACACTGTGGTGCTATTAAAGAGTCCTCCTCCGCCTCCGGGACTGTCGGTGCCTGTTAGTAAACCCCCTCCAGGTTTTGCTGTTATTCCATCCACCAATCTCTCTGAACCTGTCACTACATCTTTGAAAGAGTAAGTAAAAGTCCTTTGAGTTAGAGTTACTTTACACGTTACGTCGCAGTTACGTCATATGGGCTTCAAACAACGTACGAAATGCTCCGAGGGGATTATTCTGAAGAGGTCCCGTTGCTTCGTGGCCCCCGCTGGGGGCTGGATTCAGGAGAGCTGTGTAAAAGACAGCACGAGCGTTGTGTGGGTGCAAGTCTGAGGAAATGAAAACCTGGGCAGTGTGGCAGCTCAGACTTCTGTCTTTTTTTTAGATTTATTTGGAAATCTGCAGCTTCAACGTATTTCTTCCCCTTTCCGTCGGTTCTCTCTGGGTCCCTGAAGCAGGTGCTGAAGCGTGTTTTCCTTGGTGACCTCTGAACGCCTCCGTGGCTGTGACCTTTCCAGTAGCTGGTCTCTGGCCGGAGACTTTCTGGGCTAGAGAGATGAGCTTCCGGGAAAGTGTTTAAGTTGAATACAGACGTCTGTATTAATCTGTTCCGTTTTATTCGTGGTGCAGTCTTTGCTCACGTCTCTTTAGTAAGCCTGGCTTACAAAACAGCTAGTCGAGCCTATGTTAAACTTGCATTTTAAACATTCTGTCTAGGTGAAGCTGGAATCTGACACAGCAATCCCCCAGGACGCGTTGCATCGTCCCTCCCATCAAGATAGCTGTGTGCTGCTTAGAGTACCTGCACGTGTAGTTGGGTGGAGGAAGGGAGCGCGTCCTGCCGGGGAGCACAGCCATGCAACGCGTACTCCGCAGCGGCTTTGTGTAACACGGAGCAATGTCAAAGTCACTTTTGATCTTTTCAAATGCAGGCCAAAATCCCGTCACGGATCGTACTTGATACCTGAAAACTTTCAGCGACGGAACATTCAGCTGATACAATCTATTAAAGAATTTCTTCAAAGCGATGAGTCCAAGTTCAATAAATTTAAAACTCATTCTGGGCAATTCAGACAGGTGAGTGGGCCTTTGGATTCCCGAATCCTCCCTCCCTGGGAGAAAGTGAATCCCCGTGAGATATTTTTTTACATATATATCTATTTTTTTCTAATTATTCCAATTCTCTTTTCACTGAAGGGTCTGATTTCTGCAGCGCAGTATTACAAAAGTTGCCGAGAACTGCTTGGAGATAACTTCAAGAAAATTTTTAATGAGTTGCTGGTGTTGTTGCCGGACACAGTTAAGCAGCAAGAACTGCTTTCTGCTCACAACGATTTCAGAATCAAAGAAAAACAAAGCTCAAACAAATCCAAAAAGAACAAAAAGAATGTTTGGCAGACGGACTCCAACTCTGATCTCGACTGCTATATCTGCCCAACGTGTAAGCAAGTACTGACTCAGCAGGACGTTGTCACCCATAAAGCTTTGCATATTGAGGATGAGGAGTTCCCTTCCTTACAAGCAATCAGCAGAATCATCAGTTAGCTTTCCTGAAGACCAATAAAAGAGTCTCTGTCTATGAATATGCACTTTTTGGAATGAGGTTTGGTGGTGTAGCGTGGCTGAGAGCCGGCGCCGGCTGCGTAGCCGGGTGACCGTTCGCGAGCCCTCTCCGTGCTGTTCATAAATACTGTGCAAAGGGATCACTGGACTGCGCCGTAGCTAACGAGCATCCAAAGTCTGAGCTTCCGAAACGCCTGAGTAGAAGTAGGCTGAAATGGCGGGGCGGGCAGGCGGGGGCCACCTTTCTCCTGTAACATGCAATAGCTGGGAAAAATACTTTCTGATCTGAAGACTGACAGGGGACACAATACGGGGAAAAACCATNGGGTGGGGGAAGATCCTGAATCACTGAAATGAACGGAAGCAAAACTGGCTTCCCTTATAATATTCTGATTTTAATTATTATTATTTTTTTTTGGTGTGCTATTTCTGTGACCACAGGGATCACAGTAGGCAGGGGTACAAAGGTGCAGGAAAGATGCTCCTCGCTGCTGGGTGCGACCGTGACAGCTGCGCGTCTGTAAGCGTTGGGCTGCTGGTAGAGCAAAGAATGTTCCTGTCTGAAAACGGAATTAATTCTCCTACTTGAAGAATGGGACTGATCTGTGTGATTAGTTGAACGTGAGATTTGAAGTTGCCTCTGACCTTTTATGTAACGTGTTCTTTAAAGAAACATTTTGTAGCACTGCATGTAGACTAATAACGTTAAGGCTTTACACTTCCTGTAAAGCACACTTCACCGTAATTTTATTTAATGACTGCCATGTTTCTAATTTCTTGGATGTATTAATGGTGGTAGCTCCAAACAACAGCACGTCGGGACATTAAATGCTGCTGCTCGCTGACCATGTTGATCTGCAGTGCCTTTAAGTGCATTTATCTGTTTACAGTGGTCTGCGCTAACGAGGATAATTTGTTCAGACCGGACGGAGCGTTTGCATCCTGCGCCTCCCTTGGCCCTTCCCGTCTGAAGTAGCTTTGCTTACGTGGCTTGGCATCTCTGAATTCCACCTCTCGGAGGCCGGAGGGGGAATCTATATTCATCGTTTGAAGTAACTCCTCCAGCAGCGGCTATGACGTGACGGAGTGACGAGAGTCCTCCCCGCAGTGCACTTTCACGGCTGTAATTGGGTGTCTGACTCTCTCCCACCCGGGCAGACCAGGTTTAGTTATTTTTAACACGTAGAAATAAAGTTGAAATTAATTTATGTAATTTTTAGTGACAAAACACTGCTTTTATATAAGCATCGTTTCTATGAAATTGAGCTCGGAGTATTTCAGAAGAGCTAGTCCTGGCTGCGGTAAGTTTTCCTTGCCTTACACTCTTTATTTTTGCTTGCTGTCAGGCTGCAGCGTGCTGTCGGTTTCTTTTCTGAATCATTAAGGCCATTTTTGAATACCTGAACGTGTGGAATTCAGCCCAGGGGCCAGGCTGCACGCCCCAAACTGGGGAGGGGAGGATTACTTGACTGCACGGCTGATGATCAAACGCATGAAGAGATGACGAGCAGCGACGCTCCCGTGGTCCCGCTTCCTGGGGCGGCGGCGCTTCGCTCCGACTCCCCTTTCCCCGGCAGCCCCTGACCGCCGCCGGCGGCTCTTCTCCCTGCCTCTGCCTTCGGTTTGGGAAGCTCGCAGGAAGCGCGGTGCGCGTTCCCCCCACGGCTATCTTACGTCTTCCCTTGCTTTCGCAGTTAATTCCTTCTGCAGCCCTTCCCAGCGGGCGGGCGCTGCTGTAAGTCTCCTGGAGGCGAGCGATCGCTTTGGCCCGATGATGCGGTTTCCTCGTTCCTTCTCCTCACCTGATTAAATAAAGCGTTACCAAATTTTTTTCCAGGCTGCTTCTATTCCTTTATTTTTTTTTTTTTATTTTTAACTCTTTATTGAAAATAAGTTGCAGTTGGTACACGGACACTGAAAATACATAATCACAGGTTGTTCTCTCAAAAGATATTTTTATATATAATATATACAAAAGTTGTAAACATCTTTAACTTATTTCCGTACACAGCCCACTCTCTACGACAATGCACGTAAGGTTAGCGACAACTGCAACGCTTTGAAGCGGTCTGCTTATACAGAGGCACCTGCAGAACAACGGGACTTTGCAAACCGCATTTGGTATCGGTTTGATATTAAAACCCTTCAAGAATCTGAGGTTTAAACGCGTATTGCAACGAAATACAGGCAGCTGAACTCGGGTTTCAAGTTGAGCCGGTGAGGGCTGCTGCTGAGCCTCGCGGGTGGTGGGAGAGGGTCTTCCGACACGCGCGCCTTCCAAACGCGATCTAGTACTGGGAGGAACGCAGAGCGGAACCAGACCCAGCCCTTCTCCCCAGCGCGCTCTGGGAAAACAAAGGCGGGAAGGAAGGCTGCAACTACCTACAGCAGCTTTTATCGAGAGAAACCCCGATCCCGCAGAAGCGGGGACATGATTCACTCGCGAACGGACGAGCTTAGTTCTGTTGGAGCGACCTCAGAGCTGCAGCAGGCAGAGCCAAGAGCCGGCCGCGTGCCCTGTGGGTGCCTGCGGAGAGAGAAGGGTGCGAACCGCCCCTGGAAGGAGCCGCCTGTCGGCACAAGTAGGAGAGAGATGCCACAGCTGGCACTTGCTGTTGCAGCGTGAACCGATGGGAAACGCGTCCTACAAAGCGTCCTGGCAAAAGAGCCGGTGAGATCCCGACCGCCCGAAGGCTTGGCTGAAGGGAGGGTCTGCTCAAACCGCGTGAGGTGCAGGAGGAGGTACGGGGAGGAGATCGTTTTACTAAGTTAAGCAAAACTTCCGCCTCGCTAGGAATAGCTTAAAATGTTGGGGGAAGAAAACCCTAATTCTTTCAAATCTCTTAATACGCTTCAAATAAATATGCAAAAACCACAATGTGGTTCACTTCAGTGCTAAGAAATATCTACGTTGTCGCGACGGAGCCTCCTGCAGCGAGGTGATTTGGTAGAATACATCTCCAGGAAGGGTACGGGATTGTTTGAATTCTATTCTTTACACCCAAATTCAGAGCTAACACTATGCAGAAGCTTTCGGCACGCTAGTCTGAGAGCAGCACGATCCTGCAAGCTCGAGTTAGCTGCTGGGCTTCCGAGATCGCCGAGAGAAGGGAGGATATATTAAACAGCTTGCGAGGACAGCATGGGGGTAGCAGCTGGCATGGCACGAATTCACAGCGCAGCCCTGGCATGCTTTTAGGACGTGGTCTGGACAGGTACGAGGAAAGCTGCTAGTGCTACTGCCACAGCGAATGCGCAGGGAGAACAAAAAAGTTGGGGGAAGAAGTACGAAGATCGATGTTACAAATACTTGAACCCCAAATAACATACTAGTTATTACACCGATGGATCTAATTCTCTAACTATAAGCCCGTAAGGTTATATTTAGTTACAGTCCGTACCTGTATACACTAGTCTGCCTGACGAGTCACGGGCACGCCGACGTGCTGCGACAGTTAACGCGGCACTGCTGGCACTGACCAGCGAGCGGGGACGCTGCGGGGGCTGGCAAAGGAAGAGGAAGAGGGCTGGGGGCCGGCGTCTCACCCTGCCTTTAAGCACGTTTTTAATTCAGCAGGGCCTCGACGGCTGCCAGCCGGCGCTGCTGCAGGGTCAGGGAGCAACACGGGAGCGACACGGGCGTGCGGCAGCGGCCTCACCAATAAACCAGAATATGTTTTTTGTTCAAGGTGGGCGACCGCTCTTTCCGAGGCATGTGTGTCTTAGGCGGTGCGGTACCACGTTAATTACGGCTCGTCCCGTCCTGCCTGGCCGCCACAGCCTCGGCGGGGCCACAAACTCATTGCTGTTGCCTGGAAAAAATACACCGACTGTGGGCTGGCTGCCCGTACGTGCCGCCTGCCTCTGCAGACCCGCTCCTTCCCAGCGCCACCCTGTCGTCCTCCCTTCCACCGGCGGGGACCGCGGCAGATTGTCAGTGGCAGAGGGAGCAGGGTTCTGCCTCCTTGAGGTGCCTGTTGGTGTGTCTGGACACGTTACTCCCAGCTCCGGTTTAATCAAGGAGCAATCTGTTCTGCCTTCCTGCTGCCAGGAAGCCTCTCGGGCGCCCAAGCACCTTTCTCCTCTCCTGCCCAGCGAAACACAGCCAGCTCCTTGCGTGCTCACCGTGCCGACTGCAAGTTAAACGTAACGCTGGCTTTTGGGGAGCTGTAAAACAAAAACCGCTGACCTTGAGAAGGAACAACGGTGCCTCGGCCGGGGGGGGCTGAAGTCGTGCTGAAGTCGTCCCCGTTGCTGCTCTCGAGGTCGGGGCCGGCGTGAGAGCGTGCGTGCACGTGTGCGTCCCTTCTGCGTCCCACCGCCGCCGGTGGGCGCGTGGGAGGGTGGGGAGGAAAGAAAGGCAATGCAGGCCTCGGTGCGTACATTCAGATGTTGTAATATTCAGCATGGTTACACCGGGGGTCAGGACGCGTCCCGCAGTCAGACAGAGCTTTAGTTCTTTACGGTTACAAGGAAACTCTGGAACAGTTATATAGTTAGAAAAAATACAATGTACTGAACAAACATTATCTCACATACAATCAATTTAAACATTTAAATTGATTATAATTTTGCTAAAATATTAACACAAGTACTGTTTGTGCTGCTAAAATTTCAGTGTTCCCTCTAAGGAAAATATTGCTACAGTTCTACCATACCCTGTATGAAAATCCTTCGCCTTTTTATTTTTTTCCCAGCAAGACTGGCTACAAAAAGCCAAGTGTCACAGAATTAATCGAGGCTGATAGCGCACTGGGGTTTGGGTGTCCCTGCTCTACTTAACGCGAGGATGTCTCACTGTTCCCCAAGCCCTGCTGGCACCGGCCACCGGCAGATGACCCTCGGTCACCTCTTCCTTGCTCCTTGCATTAGCCGAGCAAGTGACACCTCCGATAAAGCAGTGCGGCATCCTCCTGCCGCCGCCGCGGGCAGCGGGGCTGAGCGCTACCTGCCCCGGTAGTGTTTGGACCTCAAAGTGGGTGCAAAGGTGCCCAGAGGGAGAGGTCTCCTCTGCTGCCGCTGTTGGGAAAGCCTGCGGTGGGGACTGCGGTGGGACGCCGGGTCTCGGTGCCACCGCGCTGCGTGGGGAGGCTGCGGCGGCGGCGTGGGAGAAGTGTCCGAGTTGGGAAACGCTGCCTGAGAAATCCCCGCGCAGCTCCAGTGCCGCCAGGCGAGCTGGGGGAGCTCAGCCCCGGCAAAGCCAGCCTTCGCTGCAAATACACATTTTAACCTGGCCTGAATAGCAGGGGACTCCAGTAATGCACTTTGTCACTGATAATGACTGCTCGAGATGAGATTCGCTGCTTATTAATTAATGCGTGTATTCGCAATTTAGCAGCAGAAATGAGCTGTGTTAATGACGACGAAAAGAAACAACCTGCTGGATGTTCCTGCTACAAGGAGAGCTGGGGCAGTCCGGTAACTATTGCTTGTCACGAGGTCAGAAGGCAGCACTCAACTTTTGCCGGCGTACACCAGCAAGGTGAAACCCCGGGAGCCGGGAGAGTCGGGGACCTCTAAGGATGGAGCTGCCACCGAGGTGGTCGGAAATTCGAGTTTCAGCTCCTTCGCTCAGTCCTTAGTGACAAATAGCTCAGCGCGCAGCCACCGCGTAGGCAGACGGGCGGGGAAAGCAGGCAGGTTGCCGACAAGGACCTACTGGATTTTGCACACGGAGTTGTTTTTTGACAAGGCAGGAATTTTGCAGCTGAAAACCGAAACTCGGCCTCTTTCCCAGGCATTTTTCATTCACTCTCTTCTCCCACTATTTGCAAACACCGTGTGCCCCCACATGATGGACTTCAAAGGCCTCTAAGTCCTTCCAATTCTCTGAATTCCTCATTTCTAGGGACCGCAGGGTACATTCACCCCTGAGGTGCTGCTGCAGCTGACGACAGATGGCGGCTGCTCCCAGAATAAAAGCACAAGTTCAATGCCACTTCTAATTGACTTGGACTTTGAGTCGCTGAGACACCCACCCCTTCGGGGCCGGTAGCTCTGGCTTTGAGTGTGAGTAAGCATTCAGCGCTGCCAACCAGAAACTAGTTGTAAATTTGCAAACTTTCCCAAAACCCCTCGGCGAAGAAGTGGAACTGCAACGGGCGCCGTATTTTCCGCTGATAAAAGGCTGTTCCTAATTAGCAGCCAACTACTGCTGAACTGGTTTCCAGTTTCAAACAGTAACTTTTTTACATCCTCAACCACACTGAAACGTAGAAGCGACTTGGATATTCGGCACAAACCCCAACCCGCTCTGACCCCCCGGGCCGCTTGCATCCTAAGCTAAGTTTGAACCGCCTGTTTCAATTATTTTTTGTACAGTAAATATATACAAATAAAAGTAACACAGACACCACTTATTTCTTAGTGAATTTGGCACTTTCCATGGAACGTGTACAGGAAAGCTCTGCAGCGGGAGCGGCCCGGGGCCAACCTCCCCAGCGTCGCCCACCCACCCTCGCCACCACAAGATCGATTCTGTGTTAGCTCTGGAAGAACGAGATAAATAGCAACGTCTCAGCTACTGCGTTTTCTAACAGGAAAAGCTATGCCGGGCTTTCCCGGGCGCTCAGCAGAGCCCAACGCCGATTGCCCGGTGTCAAGCCTCAGTGAGAGCATTTATTCATCTTTCGCCACGTGTAGGTGATGTGGTAGCACCCTTTCTTCCTTCTGACTTAGAGGGAACACTGCTTTTATAAAACCCTTGGACAGGTAAGACAAGAACCAATACCACTGTACAGAATTCACTGCACAACTAGCTAATAGTAAGGAACCCAGCACTGACTTGCCACATTAAGGAAATGGGACTGAATACATTTGCAATCAACCAGTTAAGTGTACTGCACCGTAGGACTCGGTCTGTTGGTACACGGCCCTCGCCCCTCAGTACGCTGGCACTTGGTAACCTTTCGGGTTGGTGTCTAAGGTCTCGGTGAAGGGGGGGCTCTGGTAGGTCTCTGTGCTCTCGATGCCGCTGGCGGCGGTGGGGTAGCCGGGGTACGCCGCGTTGGGGTCGGCGGCGAACTGATCGGTGGTAAAGAGCGACATGTCTGTCCCCAGGCGGTATCTCTGCAGCGCCTTCACCGCCAGCGCGACCTGCCGCAGGATGGAGGAGGGTTAGGGGGGGGTGGCAACGCCGCAGCCAGGACCCCACGTCCCCACCAGGACCCCGTGTCCCCTGGCTCGCTGCAAAGCACTGAGCGCACCACAACATCCCATGTGGCTGCTGGCCCCGCGCCGTTAAAGCCGAGCGCTAAAACAACCCCGAACCACAACCCCTAACGCAAAAGATGCCATTTCTTTGTGTCAGGTTGACTCCTGCAAAGCTCTGCCTGGGCTGGGGGTCGCAGCCTGGGCTCGGGTCCCCAGCCGTGCAGATTTGGTACCGTTGGCACCGATAAACCCATCTGCTGCGGGGAGGGAAAGCTGCCGAGTCCCAGGCCAGCAAAATAGGTCAGTTCTGCCGAGACTCCTTCACCCTCTTCCAAGTTGCCAGTATTCAGGTTGCAAACCATGGGAAATGCGGGTGGCAGAGCTGCGAGAGCACCACGCTCGCTCTTATTTCAGGAGGTTTCATTAACAATTCAATTAGTTTAGAAATGACAGGCTCAAGGAGGGGGGGAAAAAATGCCCGCAGACACAGAGAACGGCTCCCCAACCACTGCCCAGTGCCCGCTCCCCTGGCTGCGCGCCGATCAAGCAGAGCACCTGGGTTTATTAATGGCACCAGCGGAGGGGCTGCCAGTGCGACCCCACATCCCAGCCATCCTCCGTGCCTGTGGCAGGGGACCGGCGTCCCCGCTGCCCTCCCTGGGGTGGGAGCAGATGCTGATGGGACGGTGGAGAGCATCCCAACCAGCTCCCTTCCCCGGCGGCTGCATTAAACGGGCAGTCTGGCAATACAGCGATGGAGATGAGCTGTGAGGGAGCTGGGATTAGAAGAGATTTATTTGTATAATAATAGAGCAGGGAGCAGTTAAACTGGTGAGTAACTGGAGCCAGGCCTGCTGCTGGAAAGCCTCTGAGTGTCTTTTGCCCCAATTCTTTTAAGGCAATATGGAATTACTGCACATCTTGGGTGCTCTCTGCCTGCAAAAAGCCGGAGGAGGGGTGGAGGTGATGCAGGGGCCACCCCTGCTCCTCCACACGCAGCCCCCGGAGCAGGAGCCCCCTGAGCAGTGCAGGCACCCCCAGGTACCTGCGGGGTCCAGCAGCTGTGGGCAAGGGGCCCCGTGGGATTTTGCACACCCCAGGCAGACATCCCTCTGCCGCTGTGCAGCCCCGGGGATGCACAGAGCCTAAAAGCAGGAGCAAAGGGGGTTTCTGCAGCCCCTGCCTCTGGGGTGGGCAGCAGAGGAGCCAGCCTGGCTTCCCCCGAGGATGGACTGATGAGCCTGAGAGCTCCCAAAATCCCCCTGCTATCCCGTGAGACCAGCTCATAGTGGTGATCCGCTCCTGGGGACTTGTTTGCTTTCAATCAAGCCATTCCCAGGGGTCTAATGAGGTCCTGAAACGAGGACAGCTTGTGGCTGGTGACACGTTTTCAATGGGAATACAACTTTCCAGCCTCAGGAGAAGGGGAAGTGTGGAATTCCCCGCTGAAAGGGGACCAGAGCTGGTGCTTCCTGGGTAAGGAACCACAAGTTTCTTCTCTATTTCGAGGGACCGCAGGTTTCCTCACTACAGCCCCTTGCTGCCTACCAGGACTCACTTCTCCAAACCGTGCCCGATTCCTCCTCCCAGCTCAGTGCTGAGCCCAGGGCAGGTTTCATTTCCCCTCTCCCCACCTTAGCTCTGAAGCTGAACTCACCCAGACGATGATGGAGAAGAAGGAGAAGGTGATTGCTGCCCGGGCAGCGTCTGCTCCTTGTGTGAACCCACTGCTCATTGTCGTCTGTTGCCACTGGTTTGCTAGGAAGCAGAAGGATACAAACCACAGGAAGGACAAGAAACCTGAAAGGAAACAGAGCTGGTCAGTGCTGTCCTTGCCCACCGCTGCCTCTGCTGCAAGGACCCGTTTGCTGATGCACAAACACGCCGCCATCAAGATCTTCAAATAGCGATTGTGATCTTAGGTGCCTTGGCCTGTGCTGTGGCCCAGACAGAGCTATGTTAAAAGAGGCTGATTTGCACTTGCTGGGAAAACAGGGATGGAAGGAACCTTGTAGGGTCACCCAGGGGGTTGCCTGCCTGAAGTTTAGCTCACCCACATCTCAACCTGATCCCAAAGACCTACAGGGACAGCACACCCTCTCTGGGCATGCTGTCCTCACAGCCTCTGGGATTTCAGCCTGCTCGCAGGCGTCAAGGTGCTACCAACTCAATTCCAGCACCCCAGCGTGTTGACCCACCACTCCCTCTGTTCCCTGGACACCACCAGCTCTTAGAAACTTTGGGCTGGATACTGCAAACCTCACCCAGGAAGAAGCCTGCCCTCCTGAGAGCAGCACCAGGCTGCTTGGCTGAGGCAGGAGGCGGCTTTACGGCTCTTCTGTGATGAGCTATGCCTTGGTCCTACCCAAGGACACAGCCGGAGAGCTTAAAAAAAGGCAAGGAAAAATCACCCAGGAATATGGACAGGCTGAGATTAACCCCTGCTCCGAACACGGGGATCACGAGTGACCCTGGGACGTCAGTGCATCCCACGAGCGCAGCAAATGAGCAAGTGCTCATCAGGGGCAGGGACACGGCAGGGCTGCCCATGGAGCTGAAAGGCACGCGGGCTTCATGTGAGGGAGCTCTGCTCGTCCCCGCTGCCCTCCGCTGACTGCACTCCTGCTCTCAGCCTCTCTGGGCTCTGCGGGATTGAGCAGAAATGCTCTGGTGATTATTCCTTACTGGAACCAAAGCTGGCTGAGCAAGATAGGGCTGCAGCTCCCCTAATTCAATCACCAGCCAACAGCACTGACTGATGCCAAGGAGCTCAGAAAATAGTCAAGAAGCAAACCACAAATGCACAGTGTAAGGAGCAGTGATGCCTTCCAGCGCTGGGAAGAGGAGCTGCACAACCTGGAGCCTTCCATGATGCTGTTTTAGGGGTCTTTCAGCTTTCCCGAGCATCCCCAGCACAAAGGTCCCCCCACCCGCCAGTTCGGGGTGTCAGTGCACGTGGGGACGCTGAGCTACCCAGCATCTTCCCAAGGATTGTTAGCACGTCAGTATGAGCAGCCACGCTGCCAGTCCCACAGGGCAGCCGGCTGCAAAGCACAGTCTGACTGCAGGGAGAGGAAAGAAGCTTCCTTTATTCACCTTTATCTTGCCAGTTTTTCCTAAGTCGATATAAAATGCACGCGTGCACTCACGTCTAGTGCGAGAGTTACAGGGCTCATCGCACACCTCGCCTTTAATTCAGAATTTGCTCCTAAATGCAGTTTAAGAAAACGCGCTCCTCATCTCCTTCTCTTGCATGATGGGGCCTGGGGTTTCCCAACCAGCGGATGCTTTTGTCTGCCTGGCCGTGCTTGAGCCCTTGAACTGCCCTCCCAGCAACACAACCTTCAGCCAGGGTCATCTAGGCTTTCCTTTTCCAAATTACAGACTAATACAACAGCCTCATTTTGCCAAATACAGATAATGCCTGCCACCAAAACCACCCCAAACCTCTGCATATACATTTTCACTTCCCCTTACGATGACCACTTGTTGTCAGTGTTAAATGAGGCCTCTAGGGCTTACTCCTCAAAGGTCATCCTCAGGCACAGAGATGCTTTTTAACTTCCCAGCTCTGTGTTGTAACAGGGCTTTACCAGCAGCTGGGCCCCTGTTAAGGGAAGCAGATCCAACCCCTAAATGTGGACACAAGAAGATGCATGTCCGAGACATGGCCTGGCTGCAGCTCGGATGACCAGTACGTGGTGAACATGGTGGGGAACGGTGCCCCGGCATGTCTCGGTGTGGGAGATGCTGAACCAATCTCCAGATGCTGCATTGCTGAAGTGCTCCCACCTCCGGGTACTTGGGGAGCAAATGCCACGGCAGTGGGGAGCACTGCCCTCCTGTGCCCGAGGAGCAAGCCTCAGTCAGGAATTTCTCACTCAAAATGCACTTCCCTGGAGACAGCAGTGTTTGGAAGTCAAAAGACCAGAGATGAAACCTAACAGCAGCTCCCAACAGGTTAATTTGGAGCTGCACTGTGGGGACCAGAGGGATGCTCAGGGACAAGCTCTGGGGCCACGCAGTGCTGGCACCAAGGGACATGGGGGCTCTCCAACAGGACTAGGCTGTGTCACTGGTTTATAGAGGGTGAGCTTGTTTGGGAGGACTGTTTCTTTGTTTAACACTCGATCTAGTGCAGTGGGTCCTCCCTTGTACGCTCCGGGGCAGGACACTACCCACAATGCACAAGGCACAAGTCACAGCCACAACTTGGAGGGGTTGCCCACCAACCAGCAGCATAAAGCCCCATCTATCACTGGCGTCTTCTAAGGGTTTTCAAGAGTTAAAATGACATCATACACATCTCCGAAAGTGCACCGGCTGCGCTGGGTATTGCAGTTACTGGCTTCCTCTGCAACACTGAGATATGCAAGACGCTGACCTTCTCAGTGCTAAAACCATCGGCTCCTTTAGCCAGAAACCTCTAGCTGCGGTCACTTCTGCTGTTACCCATGTGGACTTCCCGGAGGTTTCACAATGCAGAGACAAGCCTTTTGCCTCCACATCCAGCCCTGCCTGGATCTCTGAGAGGAAAACGGATTCCCTCCAGTGCCCTGGGGAAACAGGAAGGCAGGTATCGCTGTCAACGGAGGAAACGGGGTCAGGCATGGAGAGCATCTCCAGAAACACCAGCCAGATGCTGTTCGAAGTTTGCTGCGTGTGAGATCAGACCTTCCAGAGAGCTCTATGGGAACTATTTTTGTTTCTGTACCAGCGTTTATTTTCATTTGTGATCATGTTCACCTTCTGCTAGCACTCCTTCAAGATGAGGCTTTGCACCCGATAACATCAATCAGACATGCAGGATTGTACCCAGTGCCTCACGGGGAATACAGCCGTGCCCTCGTCGGGCACCCGCGCAGTCCCGGTCCTGCGGAGGGGCTGGCAGTGCCCGCACCCAGCCCCAGGTGTATTTGCAGAGCCAGGTGTAAGCGGGTGTTTTGGAAGTGTCCGTTGCTACCCATGAATTTTAAAACCTCACGAAGAGGGCTGAGCTGACAGTAGCGTGGTGCGGCTACATGTGCCGGTCCCGACTCCAGCTGGAAACAGGCACAGCCGCACCCTCCAGCACGCTGGGGAAAAGGAGAATGCCAGGAAGCACTGCAAAAGCCAATAGATAATTATCGTTTTAGGATCTGCAGACAACAGAGTGCAAACACCAGGGAAGATGCGTTACAGCCGTAATTACAGCCTGGTCCCAAGCAAGCGCATGTCTACAGGAGCAGCTGTAAGAGCAGATGGAAGAGAAAGTCACAAATGCCGTTTGCACAGCACCCCAGCCCTGCCTGCGCCCCTGCCTGCACCTCAGCATTACCTCCCAGCCAGCTCAGTGGCTCTGATCTGCCACTGATCTAACGCACAAGTCCTCTTTCCTTCAAGCAAAAGAAAGTTGTGGGTTAACACTTTCATTAACTCCCCCCCCCAACCTCCAGAGACAGCAACTGCCAGTTGACATCTGCTTTGTTGGCAGCCGGCCTCAGAGGCTCCTGGGTGACCTGGGCAAAGGGCCAGAAACGACCTGCTTTTCTCACCCCACCACACACCGTGTGGTTTGCAATGCTCCCTCGTACTGAGCATGGTCCTCACCTGGTTATCTCCCAGATGGGCTTTTGGCTTTTAAATTAAGCAATAATGCAGAGATCACATATGGAGAGAAAGGATGAAACAGTTGCAAGGAAAAAGGAGGAAACCAAGCATCCTATCCTCGGTGGGGAGTAAAAAAGAAGGTAATAGCGTAAGAGAGTCCCATGGGTGAAGTCTCCAGGGGTTATTAACATGGAGGTGGTTAAACAAGGCAAATTATGTGGGTCAGCTCTGCCTCCTGGCAGGTTCGGTACCCGAAACTGCTGGGAGCAGCCCAGGGGGTACGGTGGGCTGCGATCTCTGCAACTGCAGAGGCTTCACATGCCAACAAAACCCTGCACTTCATCTCTGCTGTGGGATCTGCTTGTATCGACGCTTATTCTGGGAGCAACCAACTGCCTGGCATTTCTGTGTGAGTGGGTGTACAGATTATGGCATTAGGGCTGTAGGAAAGGTTTGGGGCAGCTGTAATTTTAGAAAAGGGAAGGCACAGCAAAAGGAATGGGATAAAATACACTGGGCAGGAACCCACCCTGACATCTCCCAGTGAAATGAACCCATTGCTCGTCCAGGCAGCAGAAGGGTGCTTTGCACACCGAGCATCCGTGCAGCTAACAGCTTGTGCCACTGCTTCAATTGCAGCAGGATTTTGGTGGGAAGGGACCTCTGGGTGCCACATGTCCAACCTGCTGCTCCAAGCGGGGTCAGATGGGATGGGGAAGGACCAGGCTGACCGATTCCTCCTGCCGGACCTCAGGGACCTGCACCCTCCCCAGGAGCAAATGGGGCAATTGCATGTCAGCAGCATTTCACTGATTTTGGGCTTAGGAGATGCGAAAAACAGACCTAGGTGGAGATGTGTTTACCTGTGACCACGGACTTTGTTACAAGAGCCCCAGACAACGCTCCTGTTTATATCAGCATCGGGCTGGATGCCAGTACAGCATTTGCTAGGGTGCCCTGTGGGAAATGATTCGTTAAGTGGGGAAAGCGGTGATTGTACAGGAGCAGCAAGAAAGGTAAGGAACTGCCAGTGGGGAGACCTACTGGGCAGCATTAAGAGAGGCAATGTCAGGTTGGAGGGGAGCTGTGGAAGACTGCTCTTTGCAGACCCCGATTGGTGACACTGTGTCAGTCACAGGCTCGTGTCCACACGACCTGTATGTAATTGATTTATTTGTTTTACCAGCAAGGAAGCAGCTTGCCTGTTTTCTACCAAGAAGCCTGCAGAGGGGATGGCCTGAGGGAGCAGGACATCACTGCCTGGACACAGGCTGAAGACACAATGCACCTGGAGCACACACATTGACCCAGGGTAATCCTGGGGTAATAAAGTCTCACCGCGGGCAGCAGAGCTGCGTTGGGTGCATTTACCAGCACAGACCTCTGGTGCAATACTGCAGCCTGTCCCCGGGGCACAGCACAACCCCTGCACAGCAGAGGCTTTGCAGGGCAGAAACCATCTTTGCCAGCTCGCGGCTGAAGCCCGTCAATGCGCACGCAACGCGTGACAAGTGCAAAAGAGAAATGAGGCAGAGATTGAGAGTGGTACCATTTCACACAAGCCTGGCAGGGGAGAGAATGGCTGTTACCAGGTGGAAGGCAGGGAGCATCACAGCCTCGCACCGCAACATGCAGCATCAGCCAGAAGATGGATGTGATGTTCCCCTTCTGTTTGAATTGAAAGGTTGCAGGCACCAAGCCCCACAGAAGGGGCTGTAAATATCATCTAACAAGGGCTGGATGCCGGCACTCTAGGACCATGGAAATAAGCTTTCTAGCAAGGAGAGAACATCCTTAACAACAGGCAAGTTCAGGGAGGCGATGACGGATGTTTTCATTTGGGACCAGAGAGCCATCAGCGACGCTTGTGCTGGATAAATCACCTTCAGACTTTGCTAACACAAGAGCCTGGAAATGGAGAACATCAGCTGCAAACTCAGCCAGGCAACTCACGGCAGCCGAGCAGAGGACAGCCTCTCCCGGCTCAAGGCGTCCCGCCTGCTCATATTCACATGGATGAGCCCAGGTCAAGGGGCTCAAGATGGCACAGGAGATCTGTGCCAGCCCTTGGGAGCCCCAGACCCACCTGCACACCGCAGTCCTCAAGGCAGCAAGGGATTACAGTGATATGTAGAAGCGTGTTTCTGCTTTGTTCCAAAACACACATGCACAAAGTGAAAACAGACCCAGATGTAACTGATGAAATGACATTTGCTTGAGCCAGAAACAGGAGATGAGGGAAGGTAAAATGCCCCGTCTGGTCTCTGAGATGCAACCACCAAGCCTCACTTCTCTGCGTGGCCTCACTGAACACCGCTCAGCAAACGCCTCTGGTTGCAGAAGTGACACAGACCAGTGGGACACCCCACTGTCCCCAGGCTGCCACACACCAGCTTACTCATTGCTGCCTCTGAGCTCACGGCTGGATGGGACAACCCATCTGCCACCCCTCTTCTCCCCGACTGAGACATGCGAGTCCTGCCACGCCGTGGGAGGAGAGGGGAGGACTCAAGTGTGGAGCTGTAGGGCACAGCAAGGACCCTGTGCTGCCCGTGGAGCCAGCATTGCCCTTCACAAGCACAGCAAAGCCAGACATACCTGAAAAGCCAAGGTCCAGCAGGACAGCCCGTTTGCGGTCCTTCACGCTGCTGATCTGCTGGAAGTAGAGGTCCACGACAAAGAAGAAGATACAGCCAAAGAAGGCAATGACGCCAATGGCGATGCCGTAACTGCAGGCACTCTCATTCTCGTTGAAGATGCAAAGCAGCTCGGCGTTCTGGCTGTCCATGTTCACGTAGCACTCGTTCACGATGGAGCCAAACACCACGATGGAGAAGATCTGCAGAAGGAAGGAGAAAACACAACTTGCTGCTGTTTACATTTAACTCTGTTTTCCAACAGCAACATAATTGGATTCAATCCTGTCTCTGACTCCATGGCAACATGGCATTTGTTAGACAGATCCCGACTCTCGCCTGGTTGGTGGCCCAAAGAAATGGGCTGGTGGACGGTACCTAGGTCCTCCTTTGCTGTGAGCCCGTCTGCCTTTCAGTGGCTTGGTTTGCAGGGTATTTTAAGAGATGTTATTCTCCAGACAGGCTGGGGAGGGAAAAGGTAAATAGATGGGCCAGGTCTCTGCACAGTCTTTCTGCTCATGCTGCTCTCCACTGCCAGGCTGTGCTCGATAAACCTCCTTGTGTCAGTGCGGAGTGGGGAGAAATGAAGGTACAGAGGATAACTGAGTCACTGAGCAGGCTGACCCAGGGAAGGACTGGATGGCCAGTGGAGCGGGGACGGGACATGGCAGCATGGGGAGGTAGGGAGCAGCTTACCTGGGCACAACGAGGCAGAGGAACAGGCTGCCCTGTGAATGACAGGGCAATTTTTCGCCTGGCTTAGCAGGAGTTGAAGGATGCAGCACCTGCATCCATTATCCAGTGACCTGCTTTTGGCCCTGAGAGGGACAAAAGGGCAGGGGTTTGCTGGTGGCTGCCCAGGTCCCACCGCTGGGACCCGAGGGTGTTTCATGTCCCTGCAGGCAGGGAAGGAGCCGGATGGCAGCACGCAGCCAGCTGCCTAAATTAACACCATTCACAATGCTGCATGCTAAAGTAATTCCCTTATCCCTCCGACACCAAAGGCAGCAAGCCGAAGCCGTGGGACCTGCTACATTACAATTCACTCTGGAACCTGCTCCGTTAGAGCCTAGAAAGCGCTGCACCACCGTTTGGATTTCAAGGCTGCAAGCACGGAGGGAGGCAAGGTGTGCAGACACCCCTCCATCAAGCTGCGAACCTCAGATCTTGTCCCTTGCTGCCAGCACCCCACATCCCTGCATGCCTCCCCACCCCGCTGGCTCGTAGGACACTGTTGGAGGCCACGTATGCAGGCGGAGAGATAAGAGGCTCCTCCAGCACGCCCCAGCGTGGCGGCTGCCTCGGAGCAGCTGGGGTCTCTGGGTACGGTACAGCTCCCGCTCTGGAAGCCCTGCCACGTCTTCTGCAGTAACTGCATGACACGAAGTGCACGAGACAGGCGACAGACAGAGGCGGCAGCTGAAAAGCCACATAATAAACTGCAGCCGGTGGCCTTTGCAGAGTCACCTGTCTTACCCACAGAGCTGATGCCCAGCCATGGGCCACCTCCTACAGCTCCGCGCTCCCCGAAGTGCAGCGCTAGCAGAGCTGGGTGAAACTGAGCAGAAGCCACTATGAGCAAACCACTCAGAAAGCTCTAACCACTCTTTAACATAACATTGCGATACATATTTTCTCCCAAGCACTGGCCAGATATCTCCCTCTTGCCAGCCCCGAAGGATTTAATCCAGATTTCTCTCCTCCAAACTCCTTCCAGTGCTGGGGTGAAGCTGCACCAGAGCTGCTTCTGTCTGAAGCTAATTGCAAATGCAAGTGTCTCATTAACAAACACGTCGTAGAGAGTGTCCACTAACTCTCCCCCAAGTTGGAGAGGACACCAAAGAAATGGGGATTGAATTACTAAAATGTGAAGGATTGGTGAGGGATATTTTTGTTTCTCTGTAGGGTGTCATCTGAGCAGAAGCAGCAGAGTCTCCGGCGTACATCCTACCTTAGGTGTGTAGGAGCTCCTGCAAGCAGCCACCCCAGCACCCCAAGCCCAGCACTTTGCCACCAGCTTCTCATGCTGATATCTGCAGGCACGTGATAGACAAGCAGGTTGCACCATGCTCACTCCCACCTCCAGAAATCCACCAGCAGGACAACCGAGGGCAGGGCTCATCTTTAAACCCTTTTAGCCAGGAGCTCTGTTGGTGACAGCAGACTCCTATTGCTTCTAGCCCTTAGAATTCAGGCCAGCACTAAGCTGCCCTGTGTCGGGTGGTGGAGATGCTCTGAGACCTGCTTGCTAATTTAGCGGGTACCCCTGAGCTACCCCAAGATGCACAGAAGGAACAACACCTTGTATCCAGCCCGGAGACCCCCAAGCTGCAGTATGACAAAGCTGCAGGGAATCACACAGCTAGGCTCTCCTGAAATGCTCCGTCGCTGCAAGGAAGCACAACATGGGGGTCCCACCGCGGGGTGAGGAGAGCAGAGCTCGCCCCCAACACCCAGCGCTGCTGACGGCGGTGGCTGGAGAGGGCGGCTGTCCTGCCCTGCACGGCCGCTGGGCTGGGAGCGAGCGATGTCCTGCAAAATCCCCCAGGGATTCACCTGCAGGTCTCGCAGGTGATGTTTGAGGCTCTTTCCATCAAAACACCTCGTGCACCTCCCATGGCTGCCCTAGACTCCCACCGGCTCTGCGCTGGCCCTTTCTCTCCATGGCCTGCTTAGCCAAGGGGATCAGCATCTCCACCCCGTCAGAGGCAAGCATGCGTCCCTCTCCACGAAACTGGCAGCAGGAGTGGGTTTCTGCCCTGGAAACACTCCTCAGCCCCAGGAATTAGCCCATTCTTGAATGATGCCCTCCTAGAAATGTGGCTTTCCAAATGTGAATCTACAAAATTCAGATGCAACTGTTGATTTCCCCTGGAGCGTTAACAGGGGATAGAAAGTACGTATGTCCCACAGACCTCTCCATGGCTGGCACAGGAGATAATCGGACCTTCCTCCTCTCCGAATTTAACCACTAACCGGGGTCCTGTTCCCATCCATCTCTGGCTCATCTCATCTCCGAGCACCAGCCAGGAGCTCGACGGCAACCCAAGTCACCTGCCTGCATTTGCACCCTCTTCCTCACTGGCGCTGCACTTACGGAGCGCTCGGCTGTCACACGGCGACGGGCACATCATCATCATCATGCAGAGAACAAGAGGGTTGCATTGTAAGAAAGAAACAACACAAACAGTAATAATAATTTTCCCAGTGCTTTGGCAGCAGCTGTAATATCAGCAGTTGTAAAAATCTCTTCATAAATAATGCAAAATTGTTATTTACCATCAGAAATAGCAGCAGCATTTATAAAACAGGCCCTGGAAGAAATAACGTGATTCTGGAAAACATGAATAATTGAGAACCTCTGATTCCACGGGACTATTTCTCTGCCAGGCCAGCAGACTCGTACTCAGCTTCTCTGATAAGTGTTTTACTTAGTCCTCCCAGGATTAACAACCTGGCCTACTCTGTGCTTTCGGGGGCCAGTTTCAGTGGGTGAGGGAGGGCTCCCGTAAAACCGATTAAGGACGTTACAGGACAGGGTGGCTGGCTGCCTGCACACAGGTTTGCACACCTGGGGCTGTCAAAGGAGGATGCCCAGGCAGCGCTTCTGGGATGGAGACGGAAAGAACAGACGTTTCACTGCTGAACTTCTAACTCCAGAGGGTTTTGCAAAGCAAAACGTCCTTCTCGTGGCTGGATGACCTGAGCAGCTCACCCCACGAGACACCCTTGGCCGGGCGCTGCCTGCGGCGATTTGGTGCAGGCAACATGGGACACACAGCTTCTTCTCGGGAGGCCAAAATAGTAACAAACTGCAAGCGCACACACTTGATAGATGCGCTCAAAACATCAGCGCTGGCTGAAATACTCCTGTCAAAACATGCTTTTCAGTGAAAACAAGTCTGTCCATGGGTTTTCTCCCCCTCCCCCTGTGATGGAAATTTTATAGTTTTTCTTAAAAAAAAATGGTGCTGGTAAAAGATTTTAATGAGAATAGATTTGGTGTTGTCTTTCTAAGTATAGGTGAAAAAAGAGTTTTTTGAGAAACTGTGGGTAGATGGGGGAAAATAAAACCCATATGACTTTTTTAAAGTTCATGCAAAACAAGTGCCATTTTCCAAAGACCTCTACAAACGTCACTTGCTCAAACCCACAGCCAGCTCAGCAGAGACTTGAAAGCAAAACTACAAGGTCAGATTTTCCACTGCAAGTGAGATTTTACAGGTCCTGAGCAAGGATGCAGGGATCCTGCTCTTCAGAGGCGCTCCTCCGACTCCCACCTCCTCCCGCCTGTCAGGTCAGTCCCCAAAACTGCAGTCCCCGGGACCAGGCATGGCACTGACAGGACTCGGGACCAAGTGCCAAGGTCGCTGGCACACACAGCGCAGGGGCATCTGCCGTGCAAGCCACTGTGTCTCAAGGCCATCCGCACTTCCAACGGGGCTCCTCCATGTCTCACCAGCTTTACAAAGGAGCCTGAGCTTTCACAGGACACTCCATTTTCCAGCTGAACAGCCCAACACAACCAGCAACAAGTTTTGCTCTCGCTGGGTAAACTGGTGCAAGACCCAGTGAGAAAACTGGATTACCTCCAGCTGCCCCAGTATGAAATCGCATCCCGCCTGCCAAAGCTTTCACATAAATCTGCTTGCAGCTCGGGGTCTCCTGGCCAGCAGCCTGGCTTGTGGGTTGCTCAGCCCTGCCTCTCCCCGGTGTCAGCATCTGGGAGCCCCCAGCACACGGCTCCGGCGGCTCCAGCAGCTCCAGCGGCACACACCCATTAGTGCTCCTCTCCGCATTCAGCTGTGGGGAGGGATGGGAAGGAGGAAAGCTGTCTTCTCCCATCCTTTCCATTAAGACCTACACTTCAGGCACACAAAGGAGCTTCTGTGCCTCAGTCACACCCTGGGAAGGAGAACAACACTGCTCAGGGAGATGCATGAAGCACTTTGAACGAAAATGACGCAGCTCAGCTGCTTGTGCAAGCGCAGATGGAGCTTATGTTACACCAAACCAGTAAGAAACCCGGGACCTCACTTCTTAATGAAAGCCAGCTGCCCAGTTTCCCCAGTTTAATGCTTGCTTCCAAGCAAGAAGGGACACCTTGCCAGGCCAGCGAGCATTTCTGTAATGCAGGACAAAAGGACAGGTCTCAGCAGCGATCGGCGACGGGGTCTGGGTACGCCGGCCATGACGGATCCTGGCAAACAGCTGGTGCCAAGCTGAAACCAGATGGGTTTTGAGTATCACCCTAAAAACCTGGGAGTGTAGGGACACTGCTTACCCAAGGCTGGAGGCTGCGTTTGGGCAGGAGCCTGCAGCTCCAAGGCTGCCTTTGGTATCCAAAGTGCTGGACCCAGGTGCACATCTCGCCCACTTTCCTTGCCAGCTGCCCACCTCCCATCTTCCCCACTCACCCTATTTTAGGCAAGACATCTTGCCTCTTTCTTCTGCCCTCTCTGGCAATGGCTGTTAAGTGCAGGGGACCGTGACCGAGTACCCGGTGCCTTGTGCTGCTGGATGCCCCGGCAGGGGCTGTGCTGGAAGGGCAGGGAGCTGCTGACACACGGTGGGCAGGCTGCCGGCAGCACGGACACGCAGGCAGCCCTGCAGCAGGAGACTGAGTGAAATCTCATTCTTTTACCCCCCAAAAAAGGAAAGGGGGGCCTGAGAGGGCAGGTTCCTTGCTCAGCAGTGTCCAGGCACTCATGCCCAGGCTGCTGGACCTGCAGCCACTGCCAGACCCTCACAGGAACCCAGGGCACTGCGGCTACCTGTGTGCCCCACGATGGAGACACCATTTTAGGTGTGTGTAAAGCTGGGAGACCCGCGGCTGCCTTCTCTGCACCAGATTTTTACCATCTGGAAGAAGGTGGCTGGCCAGGCTGCCTGCCTCAGTTCTGTAATTATACTTCGCAGATCCGTGTTCCCTCCCAGGGCTTGAGCCGGCTAGACCGCAGGACATGCACATTTTTCATCCGCATTGCTTTTAGCCTTCTGTAGCCCAGGCACCTAAAATGTGCTCCAGGAGACCTCGCGGTCTGAGCACAGCCATCGCAAGGAAAACAAAAGGCAAATAACACCAAGAGAGCTCAAGCTGAAAGCTTCAGCGTGTAAACTGTCAGCCATTTTAAGGTGAGATGTTTCCACTGCTGATGCACTGTACTTGGATTTGGGACCTATAAAAAACATTACCAGAAGGTGTGGGGTTGTAGGAGACTGCAAACGTTGCTTTGATTACACACGCAAGCAACCACTAATGTCAACATCAAGGAAATTTAATGCATGAAGAAAAATAATCCACCACTAATTTGCTCTGCTGTAGCTCACAATCAATGGTGTTGGGCACAAACCACATGTACAGAGAGCCGGTACCAACGCCTGGGTGATCCTTCGCCACTCTAACGCGAGCATCAGTGAGGCAGATACCACCCTGCTCGGCACCCTCCCCTCCTCGAGCCACCACCCAGCAAGTGAAGGATGGACTAGCAAATGAGAAGGGAAAACAATTAAGGTCAAATGAGCACCGGCCAAATCCTGCCTAGGACTGAGTGTTTTCATAAGCCGCAGTTAAGCCCTTGCCTTGACTCGCATACGTACCTTGTGCAGATACTCTTGCTTAGGGATGAGTTAGACCCTTGGCAGAGGGCCAACCTCCTTCAACACCCACCAAGCTCAAATTCTGGGGGAATCGGGTCCCGTGTCCCTCTCCAGTTTATCTTTACAGTTGTCAGTCATGGGGAAGTTTCCAGCACAGATCTGCATAATTTACTGGGAGGGTGTGAAGACTAAAGAACTACTTTAAGCACTGCCAGCTCTCCCACAAGGGCTATGGATACGACCACAAAGGAAAGACCTGACGCAGTTTCTGGCACAGAAAGAGGTGGTATGATGCTGGCTGTAATAGGTTTATGGACACGCCTACCAGACTAATCAGCTTGGGAAGGATGCGTATTGATGACCACCTGACCAATTTTTACTGAATTACTTTTTCTGATGTGGCAATAGATGCTGGCTGAAACACAGCGCCCATTCAAAGTTCCTAATCTAGTAATGCAATCTGAGCACATGGCAAGCCAGCAACGTTTTGAACCAGTGATGACAGGAAAATGATAATTTAGCAGCATTTTAAGCTCAGATACAGTGAAACTTCTGTACAATTCCATTACCAAAAATGTTAAATTTAAGTTCTGCCTTTAATCTACAGCCCACGAAAAGAGAGAATTAAGATGGAAATCTGGTGACCCTACTGAAAAGCAGCCAAGACCAGACAAAGTCCAAAGTAGCTAATATCACACTAATGATTCTCAACATCACCACGGGCTCCTTAAGCGCCAGACTGGCCTTGCAGCTCTTCTCTAAGAGCCACGAGCACTCAAGAGTCAGTGAAACCCCTGAAGGTTGTGGAAGCTATTTGGAGCTTGTAGCACTGGTGCTCCCACCTTGTATTCCTTGTCGATGTCTCCTGGGGAGTTCTCAGCCTGGTGCTGGGTATGCCGAGCAGCTACCCTCCATCTGCGTCTGCAGGACTCTGGGAGCAGGCAAGGTCTGCTCCTGGGAGGGAGCTTTCCAGGCTCCCTCTTTTCAAGAGCTGTGTGTTGCAGACCTGCAAACCCAAATGTAGGCCCCACAGCACCTCAAACCTCACTCTGGGTGTGAAACTCCTCAGAAGGGAGGACGTGCTCTGTCCTGAGGGTGCAGGACAGCAACAATGCTGAAGCCATATTCTTCTTCATTTACTGCCTGGATCTTCTGCTCTTGAGCTTGTTTTTTCTAACAAAAATAAACACAGCTTTTACCACGAGCACAAATACCGCCCTTTCCATCCCTCTGGAGAAACAACACGAACCTGGACTAGGACGGAAAGGGCACGTTCCCTCCCTCCAAGAACCACCACCTATTCCTAATACATCAAGCCACCACCCATCATGTCCCTTACCAAAGTCACAACTCAGCAAAGCACGTTTGCCTTGCTGAAAGACAATGATCTGCTGTATTATGGACTAAGACCCATATCAGTGCAAAGCCGAGCACATAAAGACTTTGCTGGATCTGAGCCGAAGTAACCTCTGGCCATAAAAGTTCCCTACCGCATTATCAAAGGCTACAGGGACTGCCACTTTGCTGCCATGCCTCTGCCAAGTAATCAGATTTTGCTGCCCTAGTCCAGTCCCTTAATGAAGGTTTTGCTCTTAAAAGCATAAGACTATTGCAAGGAAAACCCAAACAAAATGCTGGGCCTAATGAGATAAAATACTGCATAGGGAAAGCTCTCTCCAGTGATGCAAGTGATGAACTACAAATTCATTCAACTTTAAGAAAGAAGAGATAACGGCAGCAGATAGGGTCAAGCAGCTGCCCACATGTTGGTTGCAGGCAAGGTTGTCCAGCTGTGCAGGTCATGCAGGCAGCAACAGCAGGGTCACTGGAGCAAGAAACAACCATTTTAAAGAAAATACTTAAGTATTCCTCTGTGTTGTAGTAAAATAGGGACCCGATCTCCTGCAGAGCTCCACAGAGGCAGAGGGAATGGCTGTGCGGTGAAGGGAGGCGAGAGTGGTCCAGCCCTTCTGAGCAGGCTGCACCGCGGGACACGGCACCGCGCTTTTACTCTTGCTCTTCCTGAAATTCACAGGAATTACTGAAAATATATTCCAGAACTGCTTTTAAAAGTCCAACCTAAACCTACGTTAAATGAACAATGCCCCTGCAAAGCTGTGTGGCCACTTGAAAGTCTAGCTGGTGCTGACAGTCACAGAGAAAGGAACTCATGATTCTGCGGGCATCCTTTGTGAATATTGAGTTTGTTTTGCTGTGCAAAAAAAGGTCTCAAAAGGAAACCACAAAAGTGATCACATCTTCATCTGACAAACTGCATCAGACAGAGGGGGAAGAGATGAATGAGGAACTGTAAATGGTTTTTTCCAGCTTTTGATTTTACAGCTCATACCAGGAGTGTTTTTTTCCCTTCAGATACTCAGAATTACTACATCTGTCAGGGAGAGGTTGCGGTGTGAGGCAGAATCAGGAATCCCCTTTTGCCATCAGTTACATTTGGGGAATTCTACACTGAAGTCACCATTCACCTGCCAGTCCCTTAGATGTTTGCCAGCACAAGGTCTGAACCCGCAGCCCCGAAGCAACTACTGGAGTCACAAAACGGAGCTGGACCCTCCTGTGGCAGTAGCTCATCGTGAAACCCCAGCAATAGCCATCGGCCAGATCGGCACCGAGTCACTCACATCAGGCGCGTGAGGCTGGCCCCAAAGCCTCGTGGTGGTTCTCCATCGCCCATACTCCCGCCCAAACCAGCACATCTTGGGCAGCTCCCTCCTTTTCTCACCAAAGGAACATAACATCATACATGCGGCAAGGGTTGCGACTCCAAGGTTTGATCCAACAGCACAGGTTAAACAGATTTAAAAAGATGCCACAACAAAGCACAGGAAGAAACACCACATGAAGAAAACCCACCCCGATATCTAAACTCTGTTATCCTCAAAGTCTCAGTCAAGAGCTTTCTGAATAACCATCCACGGCTGTTACGTGCAGGCACAGGCAGCTCGTCCCTCCTGTGACAGCAGGCAGGAAAGCCTGGGAAGGTTTCTGTTTGCTTTGTGAATCAGGGAGCATCACAGCGGGGCGTTGGTCCCTGCTGCCCGCCCGGCCACCAGCACGGTGCAATAAGGAGCAGACACCACCACGTACCACGGCGCTGCGTGCTCTCCCGGGGCAGCAATTACAAGTGTCAGGGTAGAACAGAAAGGCAGCAGAGACCTCGCAGGCAAACCTTTTTGGCTGCCTCCTCTGTCCAAGCTCTCCATCTTGACATGGGTCCCATCTGGCAGGAGCAGCAAAGCAACTGCTCAGAAGGAGCCCGGGCACATGTTGCTTTACAAAACCTGCAAGAAATAGCGATGGCCATGCAGGCAGGTGGGCAGGAAACCTCCACTCATACCTCTCACCTGCCTACAGTCCCTGCTCACACTGGAAAGGAGCCGTAAATGCTGAACTGGTTTAAGATACAAGTAACAGGACTGCAACAGCCAAGCAAGGGCCAGCTGGGGCTCTGAACCCCCAACTAGAGCAGCGATGGAGAAGGGTCCCCGACAGATCTGCCAGCAAATGCGAGACCTGGGAAAACTGGTCCAAAGGGCTTTTAACGTGAGATTCCACAGCTGGATCCCCAGCCCACTGAAAACAGCAAAAACCCCCTCCCTTTGAGCTCAGTGGGCTTTGGAGCCAACTCCAAATATTGCAAACGTTTACACTTGGGACAGCACAGCGCGGATCCCACATTTGTCCACATCCGTGCTCCCCTGCACTTGCTTAGAGTTAAGTTGATGTGTTTCTGTAGTTGTAAGCGCTCGGTTTTCACAGATTCCCCATGAATGCAGAACCTTGAAACAAGTGACTTTGCCACTGAATAAACCTGCCAGCAAATATATACATGAATGTTTTCTAAGCTGGAATTTTTATCTCTGTATTCCATTTCTGTTCCCGCTTCCCAGCAGCATCCGATCCCCTTCTGTACGACAAGGATGGTGAGGTCTCTGGGTATGCGGTGGCAGATTTATTTCACAAGGGGCCTAACTCACCATCAATGGGTCAACTATTTATCTAACTGTACCCAAAACCAACACCAAGAGTTTGCCATTGCCACTCGAGGAGGATCAAGGAGGATCCAGGTGAATCCAGACCAAGTTTTCTTGACTCAGGCAATGCTTCTAGGAAATGACTGCTGCCAGGTGCCCGAACCCTGCCCAAAACGCCCCATCCACCCTAAGCTGGATGCTCCAGATCCGTACCTGCCAACCTTTCTCCTCCAGTAATGGTGTCGGGGGCTTTCTCAAAGCCCTGGAAAGCACGCTGGCTCCCATCCAGCAAAACACTTAAGCATGTGGTTTAACTTTAAGCATGTGATTGCAGCTGGAATTGCTCATGTGCTTAAAGATAAGCACATGTTCCTATGTTGTGCTGTTCAGGGCCTCGGCCGGGGTACCCCACCCTGGAGAGCCCCACACATGCCCCCGCTGTGTCGGCTGGCAGGAGGGCAGCATCTTCTCGTCACACCTCTCCTTTACTCGCTGCCTGCATTTGGCACTGCTGAAGGTGACACAGAGCCAGCATGGGCACCGAGGGCCTCCGTGCACAGCAGAGGCTTGGCACAGGTGAGGATGAGCCCCCCAGGCCCAGCTTGGCTCGCCTGCAGCCTCCAGCCAAGCACCGGAGCCAGGAGCCAGCCGCGGTGAGAGCCGGGCAGACCCAACCCATTGGGGGCTTTTAGGAAGGGCCAAGCATTGCCAACCTGCCGGGGCCACACACGCTTGCAGATCTTAGCAGGTAAAAGCCAGGCTGGAGGAGGTGAATTAGTGGCTGCCGTTTCCCCTCGGGCGGCCGAGGACCACAGCCCCGGCGAGCATCAGTGCGCAGCTTCCCGTGCTGCTTATTCACGGACCATCGGCGAGAGAAGCCTTCCCTGAGCGGCTGCACAGCATATTCCACCTCCTGCTCTCTGCTCCGCGGGAGGAACTCGTAGATGGGAAACAGCCAAAAAAGATGACATCCTTTCAGAAGAACAGGGGGAGCTGGGCAGGGCTGGCTCTCAGATTTCTGCTGTCACACACACACACGCATGCATGGAGCGTGGAAGGAAGGAAAATGTCCTCTGCCTCCTCATTTACACCCCATCCCCTTGCCCAGTGCTCAAGCACCAGGGATAACACCGCCAAGGGGCAGGGGCACCCGCTGCACGCTGCCCCCCTTCCCTGCAAACACCCAGGGGAGCCGGCAAGCCCCGCCGCCCCGGCCGGGACCCGGCCAGCCCCAGCGCCTGCAAACATGCAGAAACACGGCAGAAACACGGCACGCGGCCGTTCCCCCTTACCCAGGCCGTCACACGGAGGATGGTCTGCGGCTGCTTTATGAAATCCACGGGGTCGATGGCCCCCCCGGCCCGGCCCGCTCCGAAGGAGGCTCCTTCCATCTTCCCCCGCCGCCCGCTCCGCTCCGCTCCGCTCCGCTCCGAGCCCAGCCGCGCGCGCCCCGCGCTGGCCGCGCGCCTGCCCCCCGCTTCCCCC
>VZTV01021083.1:0-14194 GCA_013400875.1 Anhinga rufa | reverse complement strand
CCTCTCAGGCAGCTGCAGAGAGCGATGAGGGCTCCCCTCAGCCTCCTCTTCTCCAGGCTGAGCCCCCCCAGCTCCCTCAGCCGCCCCCCAGCACACTTGTGCTCCAGACCCTGCCCCAGCCCCGCTGCCCTTCTCTGGACACGCTCCAGCCCCTCCATGTCCTTCTTGTCCCGAGGGGCCCAAACCTGACCCCAGGATTCGCGGGGCGGCCTCACCAGTGCCCAGCACAGGGGCACCATCCCTGCCCGGCTCCTGTGGCCACACCACCCCTGACACAAGCCAGGGTGCTGCTGGCCCCCTTGGCTACCTGGGCACGCTGCTGGCTCATGCCCAGCCGCTGTCAGCCAGCACCCCCAGGCCCTTCTCCGACGGGCAGCTCCAGCCACTCTTCCCCAGCCTGGAGCGGTGCCTGGGGTTGGTGTGACCCGAGGGCAGGACCCGGCACTTGCCCTTGTTAAACCTCATACGACTGACCTCAGCCCCTCGACGCAGCCTGTCCAGGGCCCTCTGTCCACAGGGACACTCTACACCCGAGGAAGGTGTGCTACACCTGGAGTCACGGTGCTGCAGCCAGAATCACCATACTATCGCCATGGTTACTGTGTGATGGCTGGGGACAGCGTGCTGTGATTGGGGACACCACGCTATGGCCAGGGTACCTTGCTACAGCCACGGCCACCATGCTGCTTCCGGGGATAGCGTGCTATGGCCAGGGGTAGGGTGTTGTTGCATGGGTCACCATGCTACGCCAGTGTCACGGGGCAAGGGCTACCTGTGCCATGGCCAGAGCAATCCATGTGGCTGCAAATACCCAGGCCATTAGCTGGAGGGAGATGCACAGGGAGGTCACCATGCTGAGCAGGTCCTGCTCAGCCCACCGCTGCAGATGCACACCTTGCTTCCCCCGAGATAAACACCCTTTTCTCCCTCCAGACCCACTGGTGTCCCTGCTAATAGCCAGGACAGGCAGATGCCACAGCAGAGGGCTGCTGTCACCTCTTCTGGGGAGCGAGAGCCTGGGAGGGCCCCGCAGCAGGCAGCACCACCTCAGTGCTGACCTACAGCATGAGCGACGTCCTCCGCTGGCAGCTCGCTTGGGCCTTTGGCTGAGAGCAGCACGTTTATGTGGCAGAGGGAGAGGTTTGGCAGCTCCTTCACAGCAAGGCACGTCGTTACGCACCCATTAGCTGGTGCAAGGAAAGGGAAGTGAAAACTGATGGGGCTGAAGCTCTTACTTTTCTCGTGCTAGGAAGAAGGCATCCAGAGTTGCCGTGGGACGGGAGAAAGCCATGCCCTGTGCCTGCTCTCTCCCCAGGGACAGCAGGAAGGAAGAAAAAGAGAGGAACCTTACAGAGGACGCTTATTTGCACTTCTCTCCCTGTTCTTGCCATCATATCCTNCCCCCCCCCCCCCGCCCCCCCGCGGCTCCAGGACCATCTCCTGAGTTAGTTTTCATAGCACCGTGATGATGATCCCGGTTCCATAGATACCGATGCCATGACAACTCTGACATCATCTCTGCTTCGGACGGGAACTGCAGGGAAAGTCGCAGGGAGGAGTACGCATGCACTGCTGGCACGGAGCAGGCCTCCGGTTGGGGCTGGGGGGCTTCTCGTGGCTCCACCACCAGCTCTCCTCCCGACCTGCTGTCCGTACGGCTCCGTTTCCCCATGCAGGGACCGGTGCCGCTGCCGCAGGATCACACGGGGTACACGTGTAGCAAGCGTGTTAAGCCCCTTACATGCAAAACGCTGTAACAAAGCAAAGGATTCCCATGCGCTGGGCCCCCATCTCCAGCTTGCCTTGGCCTTCTGCAGCTTTGTTGGTCTGTTCTTTCTGGCAGGTGGAATCAGGATTTAACTGTTAAAGCTCATGATGATGCCATTCAGTTTTTCTCAATTACAGGTGAGTCATCATCTCTCCAGATCTATTTCTGACTCTCAGCAGGAAAAGCAGAATTCAGCCTTTCACTCCTCAATGTCATCAGCCTGGTAGAAATCACATTTTACTATGCAAAAAAGAAATGGCTACGAAGAGAACACCAGGTTGGTCCCTCCTGCTTTCTTCTGGCAGGATGTCTCATGGGGCTGGCCAGGAATTGCACCCCAGCGTCAAGAGCATCACTGGCTCATCCCTCAATTGCAGATTTAAGAACAAAGACCATATTTACTTGAAGGGGTTACCATAGGTGAGGTTTTTCCAAACAGCTTCAGCAGTAAGCAGCTGTTCCAGCATCCTCAAAAATAATTTTCATGCTTTGAGAACAAACCATCCTGGATCCATCAGCCCAGAGTTAGGTGCGATGGCAAGGGCAGCCCTGCTCCCCGAGGGCAGCCGGTGCCAGGGAGGTTCCCGTGTCCGGGTTGGGCTCAGCGCACCCCACACGTCGCCCTATGAGTGGGTGTCCCGTACAGGCATTGCCACACCATACGCCCCAGGTGGGTCTGTGCCATGTGAGCGGCTCGCACACAAAAGGCTGTGGACAGACCCTCAGAAAGCCGATGGCACTAAGAAAGCTGTGCGGTAGGGCGTACGAGCAGGAGAGCAGCGTGCTCCCGGGGTACCACCCAGGGAATCATCTAGACCTCTGGGACCTGCTCGTGGTTTTCTGGTGCCATTGGAAAAGGTACTTTAATCCTCCTGGGCCTCTGCTCCACCTTTCTAAAATGTCTTGCCCAGCTCATTTGTCCTGACCAGGACAGGCATATTTCAGACAACGCAAAGCACAAGGGACCAAGATACCGCCTGAATCTTTTAGATGCTACCGTAGAACAAACCATAACTGTTTCCAGGCAGATATATGGTTTATACGCTTCAGGGCGTGACCATGATGCATCAGGCAAGACCCCCACAGAAATCCTGTCTTTTAAACTTGCCCCCTTTCTTCGAGGTTCGTGTCTCCAACTTCTGCTGCAGCACGTTTATACAATCATCTTTCACGTTGTGTTGTGCTAGCTTTTGTCCCCTGCTACAGTGCAGATAAAGCACAGTAGTTATCTCTAGCCTACACACAAACTGTATTTCTGTTTCACTTCCTACTGCTGCAAATAAGCTAGCAGATAGAGAGCCAGCCAGTAACGGGAAAGGATATTGCATCTTGGAATATTTTCCCCATCAAACAGGGAAAAAGAACGGCATTCGGAAATGGCAGAAATGTTCAGTTTTAACAAGTTCTGTCTGCATTTACCATTCCCCCTGGATTCCAGTGACAGGGAGCAAAGAGAGCGGGACGCAGACAAGGGCCCGAGATGTGTCTGTGTTTTGATTTCACATGAGTTTAATTAAGGGTAGTGGAAAACATGGGTTTGCCTCACGCTTCTTGTAGTCACACTGACTTCTTAATCTTTGTCTCCAACACAAAAAAGCAATCTGGTTTTTACCCAGGAGTTAGTACGTGGATGTGACAACCTTGAGGTGACAAGATTTAGGGCTTTTTCCTTCTTCAAAGCTTGAGTGAGCCCTGTCCTCTCAGCTAAGGGCTGATTGCACCTCTACAGAGCCAAGAGCAGTGATGTTTCTCAAGGGCATATGGCGGCACATAACCCATTTATGAAAGCTTACCAAGTTACCTGTTGTCAGCTGAACGACTGTAAGCGATGCTAGTGTCGCTCTGTGAAGCGGAACGTATTTGCAAAAAATTCCAAGCAGATGGCTGAGGCTAACGCACCCTGCTTCACAATCCCGGCGCTGCGATTGCTGGGATCGGGGCCTGGCCCGTAGGAAGCCCAGTAGAGAACAAGATGTGTTAATATGATTTCTTTCAGCAGGATTGACCATATTTTCTCTGTAGCAGAGGGTAGCAGCAGCATGCTCCTGATTTGGCAGGCAAAACAATCAGCCATGCTTTCTACTTAACATCGCTAAAATAAAATAGTGATGTGAAACTGCCCTGCTCTCAGAACAGCTCTGACAACGTATTTATAGGAAGGCTGCTTCGACCAAGCAATCCAAATAAGCAGAATGCTGGCTCTCCGCAGCACGTGGCCCGAGGGAGCCAGCCAGGCTCCGGCCATGGCTTACAGCCCACCGACTTCAGCAGCTCGGCAAGGTCCGACACTGTCTTTTGCACAGGCGTAGGCGGTAAAACGGCTTGCCCTTCACATTCCCTGGGCAGCACGCTTGAAGCAGTACTTTGATATATGTTCATTTACTTGTTACTCCGAAATGCTTTGCTTGATGTTCGTTAGAGAGTTTGGCTGATGCTGCTTTCAGCCATTAGTCTCTAGAAAAACAGGCGAGTTGATGGAAATATTTGAGAGGTGTTTAGAAATTCATAGTGTCCAGTAACGGAGAGAATGGACTTCCTGATTAGCAATACCGTAGCACGCTATCATAGAAAGCTACTTAATGCCCTCCACCCTAAAAGATCCAAAAATATCTAGAAAATTATTTATTAGCTGGTTACTCATCCACTTCTGAAATGCAGCCATTTCTCAGGTGGGATTCAGCAGTTACTGTGCAAGTATAAACGCAAGCTAAGTATGCTATAAAACCGGGAAGAAAACTCTAACTGAAATCACCTGGGAAGATTTGGGTAGCAGAATTCAGCTAATTGAGATAGCATTTGTACGAGTTAATATCTCAATATTTGCATAAATACCAAACTGAATGAAAACCCCAAAAGGTTTCAAAACTCTTTCCAGTGGTGCAACTGCAGGCTTGAGGTCTCATCTAGTAAACTTACTCTTTGCTTCTGCTCAAAATATTGCATAGCACAAAAAGTTTGGGGTTTTTTAGCAAACCAGTAATCTAATCTGATTCAGTCCCTGGGCTGAACTCTGCTCCGTGAAGGTGCACACCACCTTGGGAGGAGCTAGACAGAAGGGAAATAAGATCCCTAGCTGTTTTCCAAACTGACCTCCTGAGAATCACAACAGCAAGTCACATCATGTAGGGCCTGACCAACAAGTTGACTTTGGTGCTTGTCATCTGCTGCCTGCTCGGTGTTGCAGCTAAGCAGGTATGGTAATGAGAGCAGAGCTGACAGCTACAAGGACACGGGGCAGCCTCTGAGCAGCTCGAGCCATGCTCTGACACGCATAGCTTCCACAATTCTCATTTGGGCTACATCAAGCTTTGCTGCCAAAGGAGCTCTCCTAGCTCCCTCCTTTCGTTGTTTTCGTTTCTGCTCGCGTTACACGAGAACTTAAGATCCACAGCACAAGTTCTGGGTGGTGGGGGGGAAAGGGCTGTGATATTTGCATAATGAATGTGGTATTTATAGTGATATATTGAAAATGAGAAACGCTTCATTTCTTAACTGAACATAGCAAACGCCGAACAGGCCCTCGGATTCAAAAGACAGACGTAACCTGACATAAAGGGGATTTGTGGGATGGATTGAGATGAGTGATTTTATTGTAATGAACAACCTCGGGCCCAGGACTATGCAGTACAAGCACATTAAAATAGCCTCCCTGAAAGAGATTGTCATCTGAATAGGAAATACAGGCAAAGGCTGATGAAACAGCTATTTTTATCCCCATTTTGCAGAAGTGGAAGTGTGGCTGCAAAAGTGACTTACCTGGAGTCCAGCAAGAAGCTTATGACTAACTAAGAACTGAGTTTTGATCTCTTGAGTCTCTAGCCATGTGCTCTAGCCATACAGGCCTTGTCTTACATACCTTGCATATCTTTTACCCCATCTAAGCAGCATGACATGAGGCACAGTCACAGAATCCACTTTTTCACACTGGTGGTAGCTTGAGCCAGACGTCAAGGATGGAAGAAGCAGGGAAAGCCCAGCTTTGTCTGACCATACTTGGCATTTGAAAGGCAAGTCCCCATCCAGCACTGGAACTTGAGTTTAGGCCTAAAGCTTGGTGTTCTGGGAAAAATGGAAGCTTTGAGGGACTGCATGAAATACCTGCCTGGCATCTGCTGTGGGAAAGATGTTAATTTAACTCAGTTGTTTTCTTTCTCACATATCTGCTAATTCAAAGCAAGGCTCCCATGAAACTCTGTGGGATTTCTTCCTACCTCTGCCCATGCAGAAAGGCTGGGTTGCATCCCTGTATCTCAAAAGGAACAGCTTTGCTGAAGTCATGGCCATCTTGTGATCTTCCTTCCAAGTCCTCTTTTTCCTCCATAAAGCATCCCAAGCAGACGGCACCTGTGCCAAGTAAGTTCGATCCCTTCTCTGACTAAAAACGATGCCTGTTTCATGACTGCTGCGTACCGTTCCCCTTCCCTACGCCTGGTCTGTGCACGAGCCCACACATGTCTGCGCATCCGCTGAAGAGCTTGTGCGTGGCACAACTGACTTGTGGCAGCTTGGACCAGCTCACCAACTCACCTTTAAGCAAGGTACACATCTGGCTCCCATCTGCTGTTGGCTCAGGCCACAGGAGGAACAAAGCAAGCCACAGGATCTAACCCAAAGCAGCCCCTGCCAACAAGAGGACCTCTGAAGGCTGGCCACAGCTGAAGTCGCTTGCCTACAAGCGAGCAATGCCCTCTATTACACACACAGGGCTCTGTATAAGTGGCTGTTACAAAATTATCAGATAAAATTCACTCACCCTTTCCAATCTGTTAATGACCAAATAAAAAAAAGCCAGAGCTTTTCCATATCTGACCAGCTATGGGCTGAAGATCAGGTAGGAAACACGCTGGAAATAGGATCCACTGTTTCATTATGCTTCCAAGTACAGATTTTAGCTACAGGCAGAGAAATAACACACCCCTCATTTAGGCAATTATAGAAGAGGTATTGCACACTAGTTTGAAAAGTAACTGAAGTCACAGAAATCTCCTCCCAAAACCACAGGAAAGCCACCAGCTTGAGGTAAAACATTTCATATCTGTAGCAGTTGGCTATTCCAGAGAAGCGTGAGACAGGAAAGTCAGCAAAATACATGTTTTGTTGCCCTCTACTGTTTCCTTGGTTAAGATGCAAAGCGATTTTCCCCGTAGCTGCACTCCTGTGAAGCACATTGCAGTAACAGACAACAGAAGCCAAGAAGCACAGTGGCACGTGATACATGGGAGGGAAAACCTGGGACCAGGAAAAGGCTTCTGCATTAGGAGTGCTCGAAAGGAAAACCATCAGCCTGCGCTAGCACAATGCACAGAAGCAGAGGGCACCTATTGCAGGAAAGAGCACAGCGATGTCGTGGGAGGCAGGGGCAGAACTCAGCAGGTCTCAGTGCCAGGACCACCGTCTAAGCGCTAGGCCGTGCCAGATGCTGTGAGCCCAGACAAACGCTGGCGTAACTTTCCAGGCTGTATGAGCTCCCCTTCAGCAGCCCAGCACGTGCAGACAGGATTGTCACACACCAAGGGGAACAATTTCAAAGCCTGGCAAATGCTAGTGCTGCTTTGTTAGACTTCACTTCCAGAAATAATTACAAAAACCAAAGAACTGACAGCAATAACAGATTCCCCGGCATCAGCAGAGGCAAGGATACCGAGTCCCATTTACCCTTCGTTGGTAGGAACCAACCTTTGCTCTAGAGTTTTGCGAGCTGTAGCAAGTCTTCCGACATGCAGTGGCTGCACACCGCATGCCAACTACCACCATCTCTCAGCTCCCTCGACTGTGAATTAATTGTGCACCGGTGCAGACACACCTGAACTGGCTGTGTCTGCCAGCTCGGAAGCATCATATGTTGTTCATGGCCACTTCCCTGCGGGACTTGCCAATCCAGGTCAGTGCTCCGGCGGAGCACAACACTGACCCCCATCCCCTTGGACAGTCCTCTACGTTCTAACTGCTGATTTGCCTACATGCTATTAGCTGTCTTTTTGCTTTACTTGCTTTATCATATTTCCTATTAGCCTACAAAACAAGAGTTGGCTTCACACAACCTTGTTGGCAGTTTCTACTCAAGTGTTTATTCCTGACTACACAGACTACTGAACAGCTCCTCTCCATCATTCAGACAAAAAACCTGAACAGCCGCTCCAGGAATTAAAAAAACCCAACCAAATACCATTGCTAATAGGAAGGGGTGAAAAAACCAAAGCAAAGTCTAAACCCTACTCTCTCCAAGCCTGTAAAACTCCCAACAGGAAGAAATATCACACACTGCTTGTAACAGGCTGGAGCAAAAGACACACGCAAACAAAGCAACTCCTGGGAATCTTACTGTCAACAGGAGACTCTATACACCCAACGCACTGCAGAGGAACAGCTAATCCCTGGAAAAATGTTACAGGCATAGTGGTGCTTCTGGCAACATCTGCACTTGTTACTTGCTTAAGCAACTCTGCCTCCCATTCATGAAGCGGACAATTCCCTCGTGGGTCCCTGCTCTTTGCTTTCAGGGGGAAAAAAAAAAAAAAAGAAGAAAAAAATTACAGCTATGAATGCAAACCAGTCCATGAAAACAGTAAGTCCTTTGTGAAGCTGAAAGGTTAGCCAGGTGCCTATTACACAGGAGCAGCTCTTGAGGGAGGACCCACAAGCTCCTTAGGCACCACCTGCTCCTGATCATGCTTTGTCTTGCAAGAGCTCCTCATACTGATGGGAAGCAGCTTCACCTTTCTGGCAAATGGGATGGGATGTGCACGGCTGCGTGGTCAATATGCAGTTAACGAATGTTGCCCTTCAGTAGATAACACCCTTCTCTGCCAGCCTGCTCAAATTCAGCAGGATTTGAGCTACTCCCAGCTGTAATGCTACCCTTAATGCTGTTAGAAACACACAAGAAAACCACTTGAATCTCATAAAAAAATCCCACAAAAAAAATCCCACTGGTCCCCACATAAAACCACACTCTGACCTGACGGGCAAGGGCCTGCTGTACTAAATCATTGCATTTTGTAGCTTCTTGGCCCCCAGAGAACTGCGCCAATTCAGCAGCACAATGGGAAAAGGACCAGTTGCAGCCTCACCTTGTCCGATCAATAAATGCACACAAATCACACAACCTCAGCTGAGCAATCAAGCTCAGACACTGAAATACTGGCATGCGGAAGGTGAGACACACCAGCACTGTATGATGCCTTTTCCTAAGGTCTCATGCAGTAGGGAAGCCAGGAGTGAACTCAGATGCTTTATTATTTTCACATCAACATGAAATATAATTTGAATACAGATATTTTTAAAACCATATTTAATCAAGTGCATTTAGAAGAGAATTCATAATTGTCTGTACACAAATACAAGTATCTTCAATAGAAATTCCTTACATAAGATTAAAACTTGAGATGTGGTACAAACGAGCAGCAAAAAAAAAAATCCCCCCCCCTCCCCGCACAGTCATGTCCACAGAGATGACAATATGCCTGAGAAACATCTAAATCAAAGCTCTTCTGCAAAGCCATAAACATGAGAGAACAGAGTCTAAGCATATATTTTACCAGATAGCCACTTAGCAAAGTTACAAACCACCCTGAAAACATCCTAGCAGCCACAGCTGGTGGTCTCACTATTAGGAAGCATTTGCTAAAGACACTGGCTGCAGCTTTAAGGCTCTTCCCCTACCCCTGCACCACTGCCAGGGCAGCAGAACCCTACATGCTAGCAGGGGTTTTTCCTTCTGCACACCTCTTCCGCTTCCTCCAACAACACAAGGTGACAAAAACATGTTGCCACAGCTGCTACCCCCGATTCTGAGCAGGATACACGTTTATTTTCCTCTCCACACCCTTAAGATGCGGACGGATGCTGCAGTATGGGGGAAGGTTACAGTGCACCTATCACCAACCGCTTGCCAGCACAAGACAGCAGCGGCCCCAGAACTCAGCTGCAGAGATCAAGCACACCTGCACAAGTAAGCACAACTTACCCACCTGGCCCATTTTCAGTATGCAGATGAAAAAGGATGAGGCAGGTGTTCTACCAACCTGCTCATTTACACTGAAGGAAATTAGGAAGAAATCTCATCACCTGCTCCACAGGCAATGAAACTGTCAGAGAATAGTGGAGGCCAGACTGGAGAGGAAGAACAGCAAATTCCTCCTTTAGCACAACCGAGCCCAGCCTGTTCACAGCCCCAGCTGCTGGAGCCATCCTGGCAGATCTGGGTAATTTAGGTCAGGCCTAACAAGGAGGGGAGGGGGGAGCGCTACAGCCTTTTTCTTGGTCCTTTCCCCACTAGTGGGTACCAATGTGCTTCGTTTGGGGGGTTGAGTTTAATACTAAAAACCAAGGGCTGGAATTTGTTTGTTCTGTGAAGCTCAACGTGCTAATAGGGGAATTTTCTGAGCGCTTTCAATAACCTGAATGATACCTTCAAGTCATAAATCAGATTGCATACTTCATGAAGTACCTCATAACCACTTTTTTTGGGTTTGTGGTTAGAAACGTTATTACATAGAAAACTTCAATAACCAGTCCATAAAATTTGCCTCAGAGTTTCAACAGGTCTAACTTGAAAGAACTTGAGTACGCCATAAAACATTAAAACGTGTTTCCAAAGTTCTTATTACTTTTCTCAACACTAAGGGCCCCATGAACGCAGGTTTGAAGATCAAAGTTCTTAGATACAAGCTGTTATCACTCTAATACCATTAGAAAAGTACCATTAGCATTTCCAGGTAACACTCATTCTATCAGCAAGATTAAGTTTACAAATGTACTGTAGTGCACGAAATAAGGAAGCTCACAGAAACACACAAGAAAACCTCAGCAGGAAGTACAGAAGGAAAAAGCCTAATATTATCATTGTTTGTGCAAACTCCTGCAAACTTTTCACAGCCATAAATGCAGTAAGGGCATGATATCACTATCTATTTTAAGAACTTGAAATTGTTTTGACTCTTTTTTTTTTTTGTAAGCCGTCTCTTCTTATAAAGAGACGCGTTTATATGCATTGTGGTGTAAATAATTTATTCTGCTATTTCACTTCAATCTGAAATTCACAATTATGTATCAATACACTGATGCAATATAGCTGACCTAAGAAAAATACACACAGCATGGATTCTGACCAGCTTCTAGAGAGGGAATCTACCCTAGGGACCCCTTTGAGTCCCCTGTGCAATAAATACTATGTAAAGCTGACATCACAGACTTAAGCAGGGCTCAAATATTGCAGGGGGCCTGTAAAGTCCTTTTGCTCTAGAGAGATTTATTTTTTTTTTTCAGCTAGGGGATAACACCAGAATATCAACCAGGTCAGCAAGTACCAGTCAGGAATTTTAAAACACAAGTTGACATCTCGGAAATACTGTATGGTAAACAAAGCTTCATTACAGATATCAGTCTCAAGCTGTTTCCACAACTGACTAAAGCTCACAGCAGAGATGAAGATGTTATCTGCTTTAAGAACAAGCAGTTTGGTGACCTTGCCATCACAGCACTCCTGGATCCAAAGAAAATCAGCAAACTTAAAACATTTGAATGTCACCCAGCTAATACTTCATTCCATTCATCAGATGAGCGTGGTTTTTTTTCATTGTTCTGCTTTAGTTTCTCTTTGTACAATGTCCTCTTACATGATAAGTTGAAACAAAAATAAAATGAGAAATCCAGGCTCAATGATTTTAGTGTTTAAACTAAAGTGTACCTGCCTCCGGGCCTTTTATCAAAGGCACTGGATCCAAGTTTAACAAAAAGCATTGGAGATCTCAGAAAGAGAGATCCAGGGGTACAGACTTGGCACAGAACACGGCACAAGTTTCCTCTACCAGAGCAAACAGAAATGAAAGTTACAATTCATCAGATGCATTTTCTAAAACATCAGGATAATGCCTGCAGATAAACGTAAAATGCCACAGGGCAACCCTCTACAACCGTGTTCACAGAAAAGGAATTCTAGGCATAGAAATAAGAAAATGCCCCTAAAAATAAGGAAATGTCATCATGAAAGTTTCCACGAGTTTGTCAGCCACTTAATTTCACAGGTTTCTGGCAATTCCTGTGTCAAATGTAAGGCCTCAATCCCTCAGGTAATACGCTTATGTAATCATTTATCAAAATACTATCAGGATAAGCTTTTTCAAATTTACTTTTAGAATTGGTTTACCTTTATTTCCACAAGCCGTATCAGTCACACACACAAGCACGCAAACACACAGTTATTGACTCGCACATTTCCCTGTAGTGACTCAACACCAGATTGAATTGGTCTGTTAGATTTCCAAAGCAGTCTCTACGGATTAATCACAACTACCATCCTTCCAACCATCTCGCCAGCGCTCATCCACACGAGAGCAGTCAAATTCAGATTTCCCCAGTTTCCTGTTCACTTCATTATGAAGAAGACACAACCACTGGGAGAAGTTATTTCTGCTGCTAGTATCGGGCTGATTTGTACGTAATCTGCAAACAGGGAAGAGGAAACAAATGTTACTTCTTTAGTCGCCAACTTCAATACCCAAAGCAGGCACATAGCGCACAGCCAGCCAGAGCGCACAGCCAGCCAGAGCTGCCTTTTCTGCTATTGCAAGATGAGCCCCAAAGAGACCCCCAGAAGAGAGTGCACAGACATCGGTCATTATCAGAGGCCACTATAAAATACTAATGGCTGCAGCTGTCTTGGTTTCATTCAGTGCCTAGTCTTGTCAACTGGAAAAGACGCAGGAATCAAGCAGCTTATCTATGATAAAAAGCAAGAAGTATTTGAGCTCACCAAAACACTGAACTAAAAAAAGAAAGTAGAGTAATAAATGAAAAATACTGAACAGTTGTTTTGCCATGTGGTACCTATTAAGTCAATAATTAGGTTTCATCATTCAGAAAAGAGGAGTTGAAATTTTCAAGAAAAAAGTTGACAATAACAGGAGTAGAAAACATCACAGCCCATTTCAGTCTTTGCCTCCACTACTGAGGTCGCCAATAAAGGGGATTTTATAGAGTAGGAGAACATTTGCCTCCTGAAAGCCAAATTATTTCAAGTCCTAGTCTAATTCCACAACCGCACGCAAATCCAGTTTGAACCAGAAAATCCTGAAATCCCCTCAGGGAGGCCTTGGAGGCAGCACACAAGCTAACAGCACAAGAAAAGGTGTTTGTTTTCTGAGTAACTGTATCTCTGATGCAATAATGGAAGAAACCAGTCCAGGTATCTACCAACCCCAACTGCAGGAAGAGCTGCTGATATGCAAATAGCTGCTGCAGCCCAGCGCTTCAGGCCAGCCCCTTCAGCAACAGCCACCCAAAAAAAAAAAAGAAAAAAGGGGATGAATCAACTCACCTTTCCCTCAGATCCTCAGCGCAGTGCTCACAGGGGTAAAACTTGGAGAAAAGGTTGATGAACTCCCTCATCTCCTTCTGCTGGGCACCGGTGGGGTGGTCGGGGTAGTAGGCTGCCATGGTGTGCAGGAATGCCCAGGTGTTGCGGCCCAGCTGCTCGCTGTCCAGGGGACAGTCCGCCGGTGGCTCTTTCTCCTCCACGACCGTCGTCGAGTCCTGGAGAAGGAGGGAAGGTTGTAAGGGGATGAAGGTGCTTGGTGGGGAAGCAGCCCCTTTGACCTCGAAGAAGATGGAGGCCCCGTTCACACCCCACTGAGGGGACACCCTGCCCCTGGCCCCTTGAGGAGGGGGCCGCGCAGCCCCATCACGCTTGGGAGGGGCAGGACAGAGGCCACTTCACAGCTCCGCAGGGGCTGGAGGTACGACAGCCCCCCGGGGTGACAGGGGAGACTCCCGCCAACAGCCACCCAACGCCGCGGGAGAGCCGCCGCCTCGCCTCGCCTCGCCTCGCCTCACCCCACCGCCCGGAGCCGCCCGTTTCCTCTGCTCGCGGAGCCAGCTCTTGAAATCCGTGCAGGCTCGGCACGGCTTCTTGGAGGGCTCCTCTGCCCCGGAGCCCGCGGCGCCGTGCGGGATGGCGAAGGGGAAGGCGAAAGAACCGTTCTCGGTGCCCGGGAACGACGAAGCGCCGCGGCCCGGCCGGCCCTCACTGGGGGCCGCCATCTTGGCGCCGCGGTGCACCACGGGCCGGGGCGGGAGGCCGCCATTTGAATTGTCCCCGGTTTCCCTCAGGCAGGAGCGGGCGGCGCGGGGAGCCGGGGCCGGGGCCGCGGCCTCGGGAGGGCACCGGGAAGGCCTCGCTGCACCCCCGGCCGGGCGCTGCCTCGAGGGACGGGGCTTTTCCTGGGTCTGTGTGAGGGAGGCTCCGCCCCGGCGTTCACCGTTAAACACCACCACACCCAGAAGTGCGCCTTTCTGATGGTTCTTTTGCCAATACAGCAGCAGGGTCTGGGTTTGAATCTTGTGTTTGAGGAAAGCAGGGCAGGTTTTCCTTCACGGTGCAGTGACATGAGCCTCCGGGCAGCATTCGCAGAATCCCAGCACGGCGGG
>VZTV01021081.1:0-15663 GCA_013400875.1 Anhinga rufa | reverse complement strand
AAATATATATATATAAAAAATAAGGGTTGTTTTTCTAGTGGAAAGGTCTAAAGACAGTTCTTGCATACAACACACCTGAGTTATTAAAATTATGGTCTTCCATTCTTTTAATAAATATACAAGAATATTATCTTCTCTCATTTTTGATGCTGACAGGGTGGCAAAATGAATCTTTTGTCCTCTAGATGTGTTTTGTCATAATTGCTTACACGTACATATTGACAACATGATTTCCTTGATGGAAGTGGTGCTTCTCACTGTTCTTCTAGTTTTGCAAAAAGGTGTTTTCCAGACTGGCTGTTTTCTCTCACAGAACTCCACAAAAGTATCACTTATTTTGAGGATTCTGGATCCTCCTTATTTGTAACCCTTTTTTATCCACTAGAGTAAATCAACCCATTTATGTTAGGAATCTATCGCATAAATATTTTAGAAACTACACATTTTTTTCTCTCTGTTCAAAAGAATCTTTTTAACCAGTTGAAGTTTAAGCAGCTACAGCAACAAGAATCTGTAAAGTAAAGCATCATTTCTCTAGTAGTGCTTCGTGTGGTTTTCCTGCTTTGTCAGCTGAAAAGAGGCAAGATTTGTTGTGGAAATGTGTGAAACATGGACAGCAGATCTTCTTCACCAGCTGTTTATTCTTACATATCTGTTTCCAGTTGGCCCATACTGCTGGACATAGCCAAGCAGCTCATGTTGCTGCAGAAGCATTTGCATTGATTTTGAAGCTGTGCATTCATTGGACATGTTTGAAAATGTAGTGTTAGACCCGGGCAACATTTGCTGCATTAATTGTGAAACGAAAGGTGAATTATATTGGAAAATAGATCTGGCTGAACAGTAGTTATTTTTGTATCTTAAAGCAGTTTATGTAACAATATTATGTATGAAATGCAGCCTCAAAAGAGAGCGTCTCCTATTGTAGCTCTGTTGCTTAATGAGAAGGAGCTGAAAGTCTGTCCATCACCTCTGATGGGATTTATACATGTAGCATTCATGGAGGCTTTTTTGGGTGTGGGAATGTAATTGTAAGGATTTTTTGTTATACGTACATTTCTGTGAAATAGGTAACAGGACCTAGAGAAGAAAATGCTGGGGGAAAAGCCTTCGTGATAACTCATTTATGAGTTACACCTCTTTGAGAAATAATAGAAGTTTCCATCTTCTGTAAAATTCTGAAAATTAAATCAACACCAGTTATGAGTTTTGTTGGTTGAGGTTCCAGTGATCTGCTTAGTATGCTACTGAAACCTGGGTCTGAGTGCAATAACAAAGGTTCAGTTATTTTATTTGCTTAGCGGTTTGCTCCAGCTTTAGTCAGCACTTTGAAATCTACATTTTGAGTGCTTTTTTGAAACATTTGTTAAATAGATTTTTGCCTTCTGTTGATGATTAAGGTAACATTGTACGGTTCCAAGCTACAGTAAAATACACTGGATTTTATTTGTGATTAAATAAATGCAAATCTGTGTATATTTTTTTTTTCCATTTAACTTCGAACTGTGGGGCTACTCTGTCTATGGACATACTTATTCCACTATAGTACTGGCATAAGCAAATAAAAAGCTGGGCATGAAATGGGATTTTGATAAGAAAATGAAATTCTGTTTAAGTATTCTCTTTGTGTGTAGTAGTAGTATAGATTTACAATATTTGAGGGTGCAAATATTATATGCATCTTAATTTCTGAAGACTGAAGTATATAATTTTAGACTGGATATAAGGAAGAAATTTTTTACAATGAGGGTGGTGAGACACTGGCACAGGTTGCCCAGAGAGGTGGTAGATGCCCCATCCCTAGAAACATTCAAGGTCAGGTTGGACGGGGCTCTGAGCAACCTGGTCTAGTTGAAGATGTCCCTGCTCACTGCAGGGGGGTCGGACCTTTAAAGGTCCCTTCTAGCCCAAACCATTCTATGGTTCTTTGTCACACCTGTAAATATAAACAAATTGAGTTCATTAAGTGCTGTTTGTAAACAACTGAAAGTTATCAAGGTCACTTCGCAAATCTCTTGCAACTTTTTAATCTTAGAAAGGTATTAAGATATTAATGATCTAATCCTTTCAGAAGCTTAGTGAGAAAAGCAGTAAGTACATTTACACCACTCAACTCTGGGCAGCCAGAGCTAAGCTCCACTCTGACACCCAGGAGCACTTGCCTGACTCTGGATTTAAACGTGTACCCTGACTCCAAGTTGAGCCGAGTCCTTGGCACACTTCTGTTCTCCTGTCTTCTCCTGCTTTTACATGCCATGGTTTTGATGAGAATAAGCCAGCCTCATGGATGGCATTGACCATGGAGCACACTCCAGAGAGCACAGCAGGCTGTTCCTGCCCTGAGGTCTCAGTGTAGCTTAATGTTAGCCAGAGCAGATAAAAGAGAGCCAGTGAAATGAAGTGGCAATATTCCTCTATCAGTTGTGGGGCATTTTATCAAAAAGTTTAAGTGAACAAGCGATCATTAGAGCGATCTGCTTGTTGGAAGCAGTGATTGTTCTTTCTTCAAGGCTGTATATTGTGTATACTTATTGACATACTGTGGAATTATGACCTGTTATTAATGAAAAGGTACTTGGCAGAATGAGTTATCAGACATTTGTTTGATTCATTATTGTTGCTCTTTGGTGTTCTACCAGTTATTACTGAACTTGGTTGATGAGCCCATTCTCCTCTGTTTTTCCATTTACAGTGGTAAAACCTTCTGAAGACTTTCTTTTATAGCTTTCACTTTGACGTGTAAGGCTAAAACTCCCAGCACTGATGTAGTACAGGGTTGCACAAGACACATTAAAACATCTAATTTTACATTTAATTCACAAAGAAGTAAGCCAAACACGAGTGGTTAATTGTCTGGAGAACTGGTGGTAAGAACAGGATTATATCACAGCTGATGTGCCAGATAAAATGAAACATAGGAAGCACAAGGCTAGCATCTCTAGAAGGGAATATAGATTACATAGGTTATTGCTAGAAAAGACGCCATCTGTTTTCTCTTTGCCCTGCAAAGCAGCAGGGACTTTTAGTTGTGGGTTGGTTTTTTTTGAGTTCTATATATGTGGAAAACTTATCTGTTTTTTTTTTTTTTTTTGACATGAGTTATAATTGATCCTCAAAAAGGGAACAGAAAAAAATATTTTAAAAACTGTTGTAGATGAAATTGGGAATATAGTGTACTGCTTTAATTGTTTCTAATGTAATGTAAACACTTGTACTGCAGTTACATAGGTGCCAGAATGGTTTTATTTTTAGGGAATCTCTATGACTTATCCATTGTGTGCAAGGTATGTTGTTACTTGTAAAAAAGTCTCTATAGGTTTTGTTGTTTTATAGCATTTATTAGTAATTTCTTATAGTTGAAGAAACTGCATAACATAAAACTGCTTCATATTGAATTGTTTAATTGACTATAATTAGCAATTTACCACACATTGTTTGAAAGGGACTGAGTAATCTCAGCTATAATATTGCTTATAGGATGAAGTCCTGCACAAATTGCTTTCTCAAACAAAAAAAAGTAATCATTTTTAAATACCTAAAACAAATTTTGTGAAATTATGTAATGTTGTACTCACTGTATTATAAGGAAGAAAACAGTGCCTTATTTAAAAGAGTGGGATATTTGAATGTTAATAACACCTGGTGGTGAATTTTATTGTGGAGTAGTTGAGAACTTGAAGTATAATAGTGGTATTTCAAAATAACAATTAGCACATTGACAAAAAATGAAGGCTATATTTTAGGAAGAAACTAAGTTCTATGAATTAAGCTCATGCTATCCACAGGCTGCTCAGGCACTGATTTACGGGGGGAGGACTCAAAATTTTCTTTGATGGTCTCCAGCTTGTAGTTTGTATTTGTCGCTTCCTGGGTGCTGTCCTGTGGGGGACAAGGGGAACCTTTCCTCTAGGTTAAGGAGGAGAGAGCTGTGCTGCATCAGAGGTGGCTGCTCCCAGAGGTAAGCAAAGGGGGAACAAGATGTGTTAAATACTCCTAGGCTTGAAATAATGAAATGTAATGGGATTTAACATGGAGAACCAGGGTGAGGCCAGCACATTGCTGCTTCATTTGCACCCTGCTTGGATGTTGGCTCATTTTATAAGCAGTGTATGGTAAATAAGAGTTAAGAGGAGATATTTTTTTCTTCCAGGACTTTGTTTCATTGATTCCTTTGGTCTTATTGTGCCACAGCTGAGGCAGTTCCATAAATTTATGTCTGTTCCTCTTGCATCTGTCTTGGAATAAGACAGATATTACTCTAAATCCTAGATGCGAAATTATTCATAGCTCATTCCCACCTCCAGCTGCCTTTGAGAGAAGTATTATATTGCCCTCTCCATCCACCATGTTACTCCTTGCTGCTGCATTTAGTAACAACAGATTCACTAGTGCCTTTTTTCCCCTGTAACATTCAGTAGTGAAACAATTAACACTCACTTTTAAATTGTTATAATTTTGGTTTTTCATTAGCACCTGTTTTGACAAATAGGATAGGTTCACACCTCTGAATAGCTATGGCAGCCTGTCTGCAGCCCTCCACAAGTATTGCTGTAAACCTAACCAAACCCTTTGAAGGTTATTGTCTCCAGCACATGGACCAGAGAACTTGGGGTTGGTGAAGCTAAGATTCTGGAGAACAGTTATGAAGGAACCTAAACTAGAAAGGATAATTATGCAGGCATTTTTTACAGCTGCATAATTGCTTTATATAGCAGGTCATGATTGCGCTGCAGTCATAAATTGTAATGTTGTCTGTGCCTTTTAAAACGTTATCTTTGCTTTTGCATGCAAGGAAATAACAAATAAGATGTATTCCAATTTGCAGGTAATTCAGTTAATTTAATTCTAGTTTGCATAAATCACATTTCAGTTGAATTTATCAGCACTACCAAAATCACCTTTTAGAAAACAAAGTCTGAATAATTTGAATGATCTTGGCAATGGTGCAAACATTGCTTTTATTTGCATTTGGTTTTGTTGCCACATCTAACTTTTCAATTTTTAAAAATATTTATTCAATAAATTTTTTTTTTTCATTTGCAAATGTTTCCTATTTATTCCAGCAGCTTATAGAATCAATCACCAATTCACAATGAACCCTGTTTTCTTAAAAGAGGATCTTTTAGGATATTCCGAAGCAGTTCACTAAGAATATGTTAAAAGCAAAACCCCTGTAAGCTTCCATACCACCCATGACTGCATACTTCTAGCTTTAAAAAATTCACTGTGCTTTGAATCATTTTTATACATATTTTAGGATATTCATACAGAATACTTGTGTCATATATTCCCTTCCTAAAAGTGAAATTGCTCCTTCCACTTTAATAGAGATTTCACTATTTAACAGATGCTTTTTCGGATCCAGTTACTGAACATTTGATTCAAAGCTTTAGCTCTAGTCTCAAAGTTAATAAAGTTTAGAAAGAACTAAACTTAAATGTGAAAAGGAATTTCCTAATACACAAATACTGAGTTTTCACTGAAGAACTCACTACTGGAAAAGTAAGATATGCTGAATTATCATATGTAATTTAAAAAAGAAAAAGCTACCTGTAATGTTATCTTGTGGAGTTTAATCATCAAGGGCGATGTTATCGGTACATTTCCCTTGGCAAACTGTATCAGAAGAACTAACAGGGGCTTCAGTCCAAGCATGCAAAAACTGTTTTCTGCTGAGAGACAGAAATTGTTGGTGTTTGTTTGTTTGTTTGTTTGGTTTTTTTTTTTGTTGTGTTTTTTTTTTGTTTTGTTTTAACACATAGAAGTCAGCACTCTCTTCTGTCCCATTAGAAATTTCAACTACTTAGCTAAAATTTTTCTGTTGTCGGAGTCAGAAAGACCTTTTTCATTTCCTGTGGCAAGATGGTTAGAATCAAACCTTTATTGCTATATATCTTTGGTTAAAAAAAAATAAAATTGAAATGCAAGTCTTTCCAAACAGGTGAATGATTGCCTTGGTGGGTAAGTGCAAGTTTGCTTGCTTAATCGCTGAGCGTTCTGTGGTAACAAATAATTACCATATCTGCAGTTTGAGAGCACATAGGCTTATTGTCATTTAGACATAAATGTGTCACTGTCTTCTCTTTTTCCTGTACCTGTGCTAAGTCTTACTTCTCTCTTAAAAATTAAATTAGATAATAACCCAAGTTACTTTTTAGACTTCAAAGAGGTTCTGACCTTTCTTCTCATCTCACTAATACATAATGTTTAAATGTTTTAAGCTTACATGTTTTCACTATGTAAGTGAAAATGAAATTTTGTATAAAATCATAAGACTTTAAGCCCATTCGTAAAGTACTTACTGGATTTAGCAACTCTGCTCCAAACTGACTGCCTATTTTCCAATGACTGATACATCACCTTGTTCCCTCTCTTGAAGGGGAAGAACAAACCTTCCTTCCTCCCTTGGCAAAGATTGAAATGTAGGTACATAGATCCAAGCTTGTTTGTACAGGTTTCTTTTTCAGAAGAGTTTTAATGAAAGTAATGTCCATTTGAGGTCTCCTGCCCTGCTGCAGTCTCACTTCAGCTTCTTCCAAGGGTTGTCAGGCCTTTTGTAGACCCCTCTCTTTGCAAAGATATTTTTGAAATCGATTGTTAATTTGTTTGCTTTGTCATAGTTATTTTAGGGAATGTCTCATCTTTAAGAATTTTGTCTTTTCTGTGGGTAAGGGTCAAATCAAGTTCCTACTCTGCGGGTAAAATTGGCATGTTCATCTACTGCTTAAAATTTGTTCAGCTTTAATGCCAGGAACCCAGAACCATGAAAGAAACAACCTCCCTTGCCTGTCCTCCTGTTGTCCCTTAAACCTCCTATTCCTGTTTCTACCTACTACTCTATTTTGGATGCTGGATATAGAGGGCTATCTTCCCTTGCACTAAGAAATAACTGATTAATTTTTTCTAGTTTGTATGGTGACTCTGTCACTGTGTAATTGAATCTGTGAATTATTCATATACCAACTAGTGACATGAAGTGTGTTACAAGTTTTCCAAGTACATATATAAATGTTTTTTCTAGCTGTATTGTATTAATTTGTGGTGGAGGTGATGAATTCCATTTGCCTCACTGAGAAAGCAAACCAGAAAGTTAATTCTGCTTTCAATTAGCATGTGAAAACAACAGAATAATAAAATGTAGGAAGGAGAAGTAAATCTAAAAACTTGATGCAAGACTAGAGAAAATACCTGAAGGAGCACAACCTTGGGTTCATGCAACTAGAGAAGGCATATATCCAGTAAGATGGATGGCATATAATGGGGGAAAATAAAAAGTGAGAGGATCATGCAGGAGTCACTCGATGCTCGTAGTGTTGGGTTTGCAGTACATCATGCTGGGCGCTTAGACACTGAGCACAGCCCAGCCTGGCCGGGCTCCTTGGCTCTGCGTGACTGCTGAGCCACATGTGCTGCGGGCAAGGGAAGCTGAAGCAGTGGTTTACGATCCAGGGTCGTGATTACTACAAGTAAGGACCAAAGCCTGAAAAAAAAAAATTGGCTTGTCCAGAAGCAATTCCAGAAATGCTGATTTGGAAACTACTTCTGTAGGTAAATGTTATTTCAAAAATTGGAGATCAACTCCATCGCAGTTGCTCAGAAAGCCTCTTTTTTCCCTCCATAATAATACCTTATACTGGGGTTAAAGAATTTTCTGTTTCACAGAGTTAAAAAAAAATCCAGCTTTGTTGATAGTAGGATTTTTTCATCTTATAGTTACCAGTATATATAACCAGTGAAAGGCTGTCAAAGAATCAATGAACATGCAAACTATTTCAAGGGCGAAATGGATCTGGATATAGGGATTCATTCTTTAGACTAAAGAAGAGGACATATTGTTCCAGCTCCTAGTATTAGGGATCTGGAGACAAATCTGTTTTAAAAGGCCTGTAAGGCCAGCCCTAAGAACTGAATGATAATTTATCCTCAAGCTGTTTCTCCTTCAGATTTCTCATTTGAACGATACTGGAAATTAAATCCCTTAAGTTGTGCTAGGATCTCTTTGACAATGATCACATAAGAGAAATTCCCAGAGTAAAAGCCTCTAGTTGAAAATTATACCTTTAAGTGAGATTTTACATTTAGATATAAGGAAATGATGTTTGTTCTTGAGTGGACAGCAGACTGTCAGCAGAGATATTTATGCATTAAGCAGAAAGTTGGAAACATTTTCCAATGGAGAAAATTGTGGGTTTTATCATCAGTGAAATCTAAGATGTAGATGGTTGCAAGAAATGTTTTTTAAATTATATTCATGTTAGTCATGTGAAACTGAAACTTTAGAAATTTTGACACTTTCCTGTCTTTTTAGCCAAATAGATATTTCACAGAGTAATAAATTAAGCAAAGAAAACTCATTCAGTACTGTATTGAATGCTATTTTGCCTGTCTCCTCTGCAGCAGCTGAAGTAAAACAAATGAAGTGTTTCTGGTCACACTCAGTTTATCAAGCATAACAAACTTGAAATACAAATAAAATAAAGCTGGCACTAGAACACCATAAGCTGTGATGGTGCTTGTCTTGAGCTCCATGACATTAATTCTAGTCCAGAAACATTGTCAGATCACAGGTCCTTAAAATAACCTATTCACTTTCATATGGTTGTGTCTTTGACTAGATCAAACTGCAACTGCTTATTAGTTTCAGCACAGCAAAACAAATAAAAGCCCAGCCAGAATTTGTTTTGGTGTTTAGCTGTGAAATATTTAAATTGTATTCTGCCTTACCTACACCATGAGCACTGCTGGGAGCTGGGGCACCTTGATGACAAAACTCTTGAGAGGATATCAAAGGTAACTGTACAGGCAACTTCCTTGTTTTGTCGGTGGCTGTATGAGGAGTATCAGATATTTAAAACATCCTAGAAATAGAATGTGATTGCCTTGACCTTATTCTAGTACGGTGGTTAAAGTAGAACTTTGTAAACATACCTTGACAGGCGGTGACTGATGGTACATGCAGACTTGCCTAAATACAAGCAATCCACCCGTAATACTCAAGGCAAAGTAATTGGCATTTCACTCTGCACATGCTTGTGACTGCTGGACTCAAAGATCCATCAGCACTTAGGCAATTATGTGAATGCCTGGAATCCTTTATGCCCAAAGTGCTTTTAATCAGCATGCAAATAATGTAAATAATGTAAACGTTAGCCACTCAAGAAAAGTAAGAAGCCTCACCTCATATTTTTTTCTATTCAGTGATTGTTATGCCTGCATTTATGCCATTATGTATCCATATCATCCCATACCTTTTTTCTTTTCCATTTTGAATACTATAAATTTGTTAAGGCAACTTTTGTGCACAAATTGCAAAAACAGTATGACCTGAACTAATACATTTTTCATGAGTTGGGCTCAGTTTCTCATTTAGCTGTAAGAAATCTACTCAAAATGTGCTTTTTTTTTAATGTGTGTTGTGCTAAATGTAAGCCTTTGATCAGACAGTACATGAATAAGGAATGTTGTTTTTCTGAATTAAGCGGAAATGAGGCCTAAGGCAGCCTGCTGTCAGGATCATGAGTACTAAATAAAATATAAACTAGTAAAACTTTGCAACCTCCAAGGACAGGCATAATTTCATATATCAAAAGAAATCTCATATTGTGAATTGAGTGATTCATCTTATATCATGCCATATATGCATTGTTACAGCTGTAAATAAAAGGCTGAACTTTAAAAGTACTTAAGTCTTAGAACATAGGGAAAACAAATCTTTATTAACATGTATTCTTTAGTTATCACAATAATATATTTTAACCTTGTATTTTGCTAACCTTCTTTTAAAAATAAATAAATAAATCTGGAGTTCTACTTGTGCTTCCTTCTTGGTGACCTAAAGACATAGTAAAACAAAACTTCATTCTTTACTCAGTATTATTTGTCTTTTATGTTCTTTTTTTTTTTTTTCTTTTATTTCCTATGGCTTGCTACTCCAGAAAACTGTCACAGTAGAACAGATGAGTCTTCAAGACATGATGACCAAAAAGTAAATGAACTATTTAACAATATTTGTTCACATTCTTGGAATAATTCTGACACTATTGGTTTTCAGCCTCTGTTGGGTGTTGGGGAACCATTCAGTTTCTTCTTTGAATACATTATTTTCCATTCTTAGCTTCTTTTATTGTCATCTGCTATCATTTTTCTTCCTTTTGTTTAATGTTCTTTATATTTCAGTTTTCTCATTTTTCAATATGTATGCTATGTTCGTGCATCTAAATTTTGGTCATAAATACTAAGATTTTTACACTTTGTGATGTAAGCTATTCTGCAACAGTAACAAGAATAGAGCAAGACCCTTGCAACTACCCCTGCAGCCCCCATCTCCTCCTCCACATACGACCACAGGCAGTGGCACTATTGTGCAAGGCTGCGAACCATTTTAAAAAGGCATATGTATCAGTAGTGGTACATACGCTGTGGTTTAGAAACTCATGCTCTGTATCATTCTCATACCCTGCAGAGCTCTATGGTATGTTGTTTGCAGGTTACCGGCATTTACATTTTGTACAATCCTCATGAGCTTGGCCTACATAACAGCAAAATCTAAATGAGTCCTTTAATTTTTCTCAGGGTGCTGCAGATCAATCCTTTTTTTTTTCTTCTTTTTTTTGGGTCTCTGTTTTTTTAACTTCCCTCTCCCTCTCCCCCAAACATGATTAATTGGGTCCAGGCCTTCAGTGTCTGTGTAGGCATATTGCTTAGACAAAATGGGATGTCACTGAAATCACTCAAGAGAAATGCCCCCCTGTTTGTGTGGCACCCGGGTAGCTATGCAGTGTCCTGCTGGCTGGAAACATTCTGATCTCTTCACTGCTTTGTTTGTCTGATGTAGCCTCACTGTATCTTGTTTCATCCGTTTTTTACTTAATGCATTTTAGGTGTAGTGTGTCATTTTTTACTAGCATTCTACGTATGTTCATTCATTAAGTTCTTCTTTATTAGAAATATTTCATTCTTAGTACAAACCTTTCAAGCTAATAAATAGAAACTGCTGCAGGTGTTCTGTCTCAAAATTGGGGATAAGTGTCTATAACTTTTTTATGTCCTAATTTTATTCTGTGCACTGTTTAGATAAATTATTGCACGATACATGTATTACTGAAAAATTTTGGTAAAGATATGTAATATTTTCTTGTGCTGCATTATCAATGGCATTTAATTGAAGCCATTTCTTATTTCAGATTGACGCTTTCACTTGACTTAACTTGTAGCCTCCTGTGAAAAAAATTACCCATAATATTGTAACAAATATCAGCTTTAGCATTTTTATGACAAAGATTTTAAAAGGTTTACTCTGCACAGAAGGTCTGCTTTTTTTAATCTAATAATCCTGCCTTTATAAAATACAAAAACACTTGATATGGGGCTTCATCACTTAAAGGAAAGGAAGATAGCTTAGATATTGATTAATTTTCCTGTGTGGTTGTCAATAATGCCACAAAATGAATACAGATTAGCTTACCATTTTTAGGTGCAACCACAATTTATTATGTTCTCTGAAACTGCTATCACAGAAATTTTTATTTTATTTCAACTTGTATTACATTCATTAAACTCTGGTAGCTTTCCTGTGTATGGTTAAAAAAAATGGCTGGTTGCTAAGATGGCGACACTAACAGGATTCACTGACCTTCCTGCCCATGTCTGGACTTAATTATCTCTACTACTGCTGCTCTTCTTTGGAGTCGACGTAATATAGTGACAAAACAGCATGGTGCAGAAGATGAGGAGACCAGAACCTCCACAGATTTTGATTAAATACTGAAATACTGGCTTTACTCATGATTTTGAGGATGCTAGTAACCCCAAATTCTTTGTTCAGCACTTAAAATATAAAACATTGATATTCCTCAGTAGCTGAGCAGCACTTGGAGGAGATAGCTGTAAGATAATGATTGCTAGAAGCAACTCAGCAAGACAGACCAGTAAGAAATAGGATTAGAACAGGATTTGAAACATGAAATCAGGAAGGGTAATTATTGATAACTCTTCAAACAAGTAATTTAATACAGACAGTCAAACAAATAATTTATCATCCATTATTTACTTTTTCAAATTAGGATATGATTTTGAAAGGGCAATTAACTTTTTTTTTGTTTTAAATATTTCCTACTGTTAACTCGTAATGAAAAAGTTCTTGTCCGTATTTTTAGTCATTTGAACGTGTTTTATAGAATTGCTAAACAAATATCTCTATATGTGTATTTAATGTACATTTGTTGTACATAGCTAGTATGTACTGTGGCTAAAGTTTCACTTTTACAGTGCAGAGCAAGTTTTGTTGGAAGCTATGAATAATCATATTCAATGCTTTATGCATTCCACAGATTTTTTTCCTAGTGTTGAGGGGAAGCATTAGAAGAATCACCAAATAAACATTTTCAAAATTTTAATTGCTTAAATCTTGCAGTCTGATTTTACAGTCACCTCAGTAGGTCAACAATGTTATTATGTAATTTTCCAAGTTCTTTTATGGGATGCATTGTAATTTTGTTAGCTTGGTTATGCAAGTGATGTTTGAGAATATGATAATGAACAGCAAGGATGCTTGCTGTCTCTTTGCATCAGCTTTTATCTGTGAGTTACATCCTGGCAGAAAAACATAAGGAAGAAGAGATTACTTGCAAAGTTTTCATGCTCAGCTTTGTTTTAGGACCATGGGTGTCTTAAGCAGGACTTCAGGTGAGGAAACAGGGAAAACAATACAGCAAGTGATATTTGACATGCAGTATAAAAGATCAACAACACCCCTTATCAACATCACTAACATCTTCGTATTGAATTGATACCAGGTAAAACTGCAGAAATATTTCAGTTTAGAGCTACATTGCAGCTGTTTACAATTGCTGTTAAGCTTTCAGTTACTTTGTACCTTTTTATACTTCTTTAAATTGATAATACAGCGGAAGCCAAAGCAGAAGCTTTAAACTCTCTTTTAACATAGTGTAAAACAGTAGTTAGGAGATGCATAGCCTATGCTTCCTCTTTGTAAATTGTTGTTTAAGGGTGATTTTAAAGTCAGTACTGTTCATTTTTTTCATTACTGATCACATCAGGAAAGAAGAGATGCAATTCCACATCACTGTTGCTCATGCCCATCTCGTAAGGAAGGTGTTCTGGAGAACAGCCAGCAGCTTTTTTCTTCATATTCATTAACTTGTAGAGTCACAAGGATAAAGATGAGAATTAGGCATCAGGGCAAGTTTATACAATCTGAAGACACAACTTTGCATCTTAGTTTTAACAGTCAGTCCTTAAGGGCAGGGTACATATCAAGCACCCCATGTATTTCATGTGGCCTAAAGAAACAGAGTGTGTATGCAAAACCAAGAATTTCTTCTTAAACTTGTTAAAGTCTTAAGTCTACTCAAAGATCTATATAGTCTTGTTACAATTATATTAATAGTTATAGACCAAATTATGCAACAATTACAGCTCATTCCCAATAAAGATACAGTTAGAACTGATATAAAAATCTTTCAGTATGTACCCCTTTCTCTGGTGTTACCCATAAAGCCTCTTGAGGGCTAAGATTGATGGTAGTAGTCTTACTTAGCATAAAGCAGGGTGGAGTTACAGTGAGTGGTCAGAATCTCAAGTTCTTTACCAGAAATTGTTGAGGTTAATGTTGATGGTTTCTTCTCTTTGGTGGGAATAGCAAGATAATGACCTAGGGTGTTTCTCCTTCCACAGTTGGGGTCTGATTTGGTTCATTCTTACTGTTTTGCTAACACAGTCTGTTAACTTGTTCTTTATTCACTGGTAAAAACATTTTTTCACCAGCTCACAAAGTTGCACTCCCTTGGTGACTAGTTATTGACCATTTCTGATTTGTGTTTATAGCCCTAGCAGCTTTGTTATCATCCTGTGTCCCCACTGTCAAGGCCTCGGCTATCATATGGGTTTTGTATACTGGGGGACCTGTGTTTAAATCCCTTGTTTTTCTTCAGAGTGTGGTTTTCTGATAGCCTAAGTAACGTCTCATTACCAGAAACTAATCACATGTACTTCTTTGTTCTAAGACCATTAATGATTCACTTGACAAAAATAATGATCCATTCGATGACATGCATCATAAAGTAGCATGTAGACGTAATGCTCAAGTAAGCATTTGCAACCCATATCTTCTAGTTACAGCAACTTCACTGGTACGTTATCCAAAGTGCTTTGAAACAACAGTTACGTAGGCCTTTCCTTCTGCAGTAATGTCAAATTAAGCCTCACCCCCATCCCCAGAAAGGTCATCTCCAGGCATGCAGAGGAAAGGAAGGTTATCAGGAGTAGTCAGCATGGATTCACCAAGAGAATATTATGCTTGACCCAACTTGATAGCCTTCTCTGATGGTGTGACTAGCTGGGTAGATGAGGGGAGAGCAGTGGATGTTGCTTACCTCGACTTCAGCAAGGTGTTCGACACTGTCTCCCATAACATCCTCATGGAGAAGCTGAAGGAAGTGTGGGTTAGATGAGAGGACTGGCTGAACCACAGAGCTCAGAGGGTCGTGATCAACAGGGCAGAGTCTGATTGGAGGCCAGTGACTAGCGGTGTTCCCCAGGGGTCTCTGCTGGGTCCAGTCCTGTTCAACATATTCATCAATGACCTGGACAAAGGGATGGAGTGTAGCCTCAGCAAGTTCACTGATGTTACAAAACTGGGAGGAGTGGATAATACGTCGGATAGCTGTGCTGCCATTCAGTGAGACCTGGACAAGCTGGAGAGCTGGGCTAAAGGGCTANTCCAGTTCTGGGCCCCCCAGTTTACAAAAGACAGGGAACTACTGGAGAGAGTCCAGTGGAGAGCTACAAAGATGAACAGGGAACTGGAGCATCTCTCTTATGAGGAAAGGCTGAGAGACCTGGGTTTATTCAGCCTGGAGAAGAGAAGACTGAGGGAGGATTTTATCAATGCTTATAACTATCTGAAGGGTGGGTGTCAAGAGGATGGGACTGGACTCTTCTCAGTGGTGCCCAACAACAGGACAAGGGGCAACAGGCACAAGTTGAAACACAGGAAGTTCCACTTAAATATGAGGAAAAATTTACTCTGAGGGTGCCAGAGCAGTGGCCCAGGCTGCCCAGAGAGGTTGTGGAGTCTCCTTCCCTGGAGACATTCAAACCCTGCCTGGACATGGTCCTGTGCCCCGTGCTCTAGATGTGCCTGCTCACAGAGGGGGTTGGATGAGATCATCTCCAGAAGTCGCTTCCAACCCCCATCATTCTGTGATTCTGTAAGCAGCTCTTGTACTTAGCAGTTAGTTCTTTTCTTTTGCCCACTTTTTTCAGTATAAATTCTAGCTCAGATCCATTTCCTTATCTGGTTAATTTTGCAGCCTCAGAAATATTTTTGCCAACATAACTAAGGAGGAAAGGAATGATTGTGGGGATAGAAAAGAGGGAGAACAGATATTGTTCAAACCATACAGCTGTTAAAGAGAACGCACATGCAGTCTGATCTCCCATATGTCTGCTCTGGTGTTTATCAGAGTGGAGAATGAAGATGCAAGGACAGAGGACGAGGCCACAAGAATGCAGTGAAAGCCTCCTGACAGTCACAGGAAACTGTAGGAAACTGTTGGCAAGACAGAATCAGGGAGTGGAAGATCTCATGCTAAGGCTGAAGGGTCCTAAAGTTACAAGCTGGTTTGGGCTAGAAGGGACCTT
>VZTV01021078.1:0-49528 GCA_013400875.1 Anhinga rufa | reverse complement strand
TTGGCACATCAGCAGCTACACACCATAAATTACCTTGATGGATTCTTCTGTGCATCTGAATTTAAAAGAGATGAGGCAGAGGATTATTTTAGTTAATATTCCAGTGTGTGATTTGCCAGGTGCTGAGCAGCTTCTGTCTCAAATTGTAGCCTCTGTTCTTTAATTTCTAAAGTCCTGCCCGTGGAAATAGCACTGGAGCTGTCCTTGAACCTGCCTCTGGGCTTTCTGTAGCTCCCATATTCCTTGACCCGAGAGTCTTTTCTGCCTGGACCATTCCTTAAACAGTATATGCTCATGATGCCTTGAGGAGGGAGCAAGTGCTGTGAGACTGAGGCAGTTTACTGACACAAACTCTTGGCAGGACCTAGCAGGTTCTCCCAGGTGACTGGCTAGGGCTGCTGGCATGAATCCTGGATAAAATTAGCTAAAGAAGTGTTGCTGGATGCATGTGGGTCCACAGCAGAAATTTTGGTGCCTCCTCACTGCAGCTCATTAGCAGTGAAGGGAGAGGCTGCCTTCCTTGGATTAGAAAGCACTTGAGGATGTAATTTACTCAGGCAGATTTCCCAGCTGATTGAGCATTCTTATTCCACTAATTACAAATCAAGAGGGTGGCATGTGCAGTGGCTCCCAGACAGGAGGAGCTCTCCTCCCTAATGGTGGGGCTGGCTGGACTGGGAAAAGCAGAATGGATCCTGCTCATTATTATCCTTTCCCCTCCTAGCAGCTGGAACAAAGTAAAGCTTGCTTGGTAAATCCTGCAAAGTTTGATGCTCACATGCTGCAGCTGGTGTTCTCTAACAGCTGGGGCTCAAGTCCAGTCCTACAGGTGAAGCGTATCAGCACTGGGGGTAACTCTGATCCAGGACCCTGGCTTAGACTAGCTGCTGCTTTGGAGTCACCTGAATAGCCCAGGATCTGGGACTATCAGGGAGGCATATGAAGGAAATAACTAACCTGAATCTTTGGTAGGTGTTTGACTAAGTCATTGTAAAACTGTCTTGTTCTGACTGTTTTCAGCTAGTGTGGGAGAGAGAAGACTTAGGAAAAAGTTGATGTTTCAAATTTCCCAGTATTGAAGGCTGGTGTACTTTGGGATATGGGGTTGAGTGGAAGCAGTGATGCTCATCACAGTCCAACCAGACTCAGAGCTTCCCTCTGTGTAGGGCTGTTCTGGGTTATGCAAGTTGGCCCATTATGAGTATTGCTGGTTTGGGGGCAGTTATAGTATCTCTTTTCTCATCTTGAGTGTCCTTTGATTCCCTGGGCCTGTTTCCTGTTTTCCTATTTGGCTGAGGCTGACTGCATTTCTAGAGGCTCCATGTCCCATTGCCAGGCAGCTGCTAGCATCAGCAGAACATCTGCCTGTCTCTGTGCCCTGTGGCTCTTCCTCCCATTCATAGCTGCTTTGCTCTGCTGTGTGCCTTCCTATCATCAAATGCACAACTTTTCTTGCTGCTTGTCTCTGATCTGTTTACACTAAAAAAAGCCCAAACCCTGAAGCAGATAGGCTTTGGGAGAGCATTGGCTATTGGTGGTATATTTGTAGTCACAACTACAGCTGAATTCTCCAAAGCGCTGTGCAAGGAAGGAGTCCCAGCTGCCTGCCCTGGGACCCATAGCCTAATATCTGTCTCAGTGTTGGTCCAATTCTGGCAGGCAACTGGTGTAGTAGTTTCCAATGCATGTGTCTGAAGGTGTTTCTGCAAGTGGGGGTCACCATCAATCCTAATGAAGTTAGGGATGGAGGGGACCTGGACGGATGGATAAGCCAGTCCTCCAGCATGCTTTGATCCTGGCACCAGCTGTGCAGATGGTGTATACATGAGAAGCTCTGTGAGTGACAGGGAGACAACCCTTGGGCTTTGAACTGCTTTTTTTGTGCTTCACCACATGCTAGGACAAGGCTAACACATGAACCATTTCTGAGCACTTCCTCCTTTCATTAAATACTGAGCTTCTGGCTCAGCCTTAGCTTCCTGTTATCCTTGTAAAGTTTACCAAACATGGAAAGATATTAATCCTTTCAGGGACTATGGTACAGGCAATGTGGTGACATTTAGAGCTCTTGTTAAAGTATCAGGTTCAGCTGAACTCTTTAGGAAACTTCTGCTCTCCTGCTGACAGGCTCTATCCACAACCATATTGTGTGGCTAACTACCCTGCTTGATGGAGAGGATCCCAAAATTGCTGTTTTGATAAAAGTACAGTCAGTCTCCAGATGTGGCAGGTTCCTGAGTGCACAAGAGTTCATATTTCCTTTGGGATTTATCCTCCTAATGGCCTTTGATCCTGAAGCTCAGCAACATCTTTGTGCCTGGAGGCTCACTGTGGTTTGGTGTACAGCTGTAAAATGAGCTCAGTTTATCAAGTTATGATGAGACCAGGGTGTCCTTTGACTTGACAAAGAAAACTGAGGAAGGTATTTGGAAGGGAGGGAAGACCTGGAATAACATATTCCATGTCATATGAACATAGAGTATTTTCCAAACACTTCAGCTAGTGTTGTCAACTCCTGCAATTTTTAGTGTGAACCTCCTCATATTTGGCCCTGTTTCAAGTTCCAGGTTTTGGCTTCATGCCACTCTCCACTTCCTTTTGAAATAAAAAATGAGTTCACAGCTTTGGGTGCAGAGACAAATCCAGAAGGACCCTGGATCAGAAAAGCAAACAAGCAGGACTCTTAGAGCCAGCCTTCCAAAGCACTAGATTTAGATGAGCATTGGGTACCTAAATTGCTTAAGCATATTTCAACTTGACAAGCATGCGCAATGTTAGAAATAAAAATGCTGAGGCATCTAAAACCTTATGCTCCACAGGGGGATTTTTGAACTGATGCTTCTATTGTAAATGCAGAAGAGAAAATAAAGAGTATGTGAACAGGTCTTTCTCTCCAGGTTTATTTTTCCCTTGCCAAGGGACTGGAGGACAAATAGAGTCTCTTTCAGGCCCATTAGCTTTTATGAATTTGTTCCACTGCCAGCATATATTTTTTGAAATTTGAGGGAGCTGTCCCTGCTAAAAGAGCTCTGATACTTCTCCATATAGTTGGACCTGGCTTTTAGAGATTTGGATGGACATGTTTTGTCATAGAAACAAGGCTCCAGCTCTTTGCTTTGACAGGATCTGCTGAGACACAGACCTTGAGCTCTGCAGCATCCTGCAAGAAGGGGTTTTTAGCTCTTTGGTTGCATGGGTATGGGTAAAACCCCAGATATATTGAAGCCCTTATCTAAAGCAGCAAGGATTATGTGATCTTATATAGAAACACTGCATTGTGCCTCAAGCATCTCTTGGGATTATATATGTAGATCAGTACCTCTTGGGGAATGTGGAAAGGTGAGGAAAAATTATCATCTTTTCAACTAGTGAATGTTAGACCTGTCTGTTTTGTTATGGATTGTGTCTGTGACCTTAAGTGAGCCATTTGATGACTCTGCCTTAGCCCATCACCTTCCTCTTCCCACCAGCACAGCCCTGCAATGCTTCTAAAGATGATGCTTCCTTTCTCACTTACTTTGTTAGGCTTCTGTAGACTAAACTTCTGGTGGTGGGAGCCACTTTTGCATTTGTGTTGCCAAGATTTAGTCCAAACATTAACACGTTCTTGGAAACGTATGAATGAAGTGACAAACTGCATAACATGGGATACAAAGGAAAGCTCTCTCCATTTTCTGAGTCTAAGGTTTAGAGGTAGAGAGTTTCAGCAGCAAGAACACATTTTTGCTATGTGTTTGAGAGGGTGAAAAGAGCAGCATGTCCTGCAGCCACAGTACACCAGTGCTACAGGGAAAAAGTGTGTGGAAATGTCTGCTTTTGTGGGGACCAGCAGATTCTTACCAGTCACCTACTTTTAACTTGCCAGCACATGTGAGGTAACAGCCAGTCAGTTTTACTGGTAAAGTGGTGCCCAAAGGACAGTCTTGATGAGGGAAGACTTTGAAGGGGAGCCTTGCCTTTGAACTGTGCTAGGGGAAAGTTTGTTCTTCAGCTGTTTCTGGATATGAGGGACAGCAGAGCATTTTAGGTGGCTCTTTTTTCCCTCCTGGCAGGCTTTGAGGGCTTCACCATGGACAAGGAGGGGAGAATGCTGCCTTGCCATGGGAGAAGGAGGTGCTCCCTTTCTGCCTCAGTGCAGTGCTATGCCTGTTTTCTGGGGGCTGACCTAGGACTCTGCTCCCTGCCCAAAGGAGAAAGAGCACCAGCTTGTTGCTGGTTTGTATGGGTGGCTCCAGTTTGCCTGCAAACTGGGAAAATGACCAGCTTTTTGGTGCTGTTTCTTTGGATGACAATTAGACTTTGCTTGAGAGGTGTAAACATGGTGCCACAGAGGGCAAAGAGCAGCTCTGCCGTGCCTGCTGCCTGCATGGGACAGCCCCAGAAGAAAGGCTGGGACAGTGGCAGCAAGGCTCCCAGCAGCATGCAGGATGAGTGGTGACCCCCGTCTCTGACCAAGGATGCAGGTGGGTGGCTGATTTATGGCCGAGGCGAGATGGGGTCTCTTTGAGTTAAGCTGTAGGTGAGTTGCCATGGAGATGGACTAATAAAGCACCAGGCGGCAGCCAGCTCTGACACTGCTACAGTTGCAAGGAGCATGTGGGTGGGGAGAAGGGGCAGCTGCTCTGGTGGGGATGGAGAGTGAGAACAGGGTAGCACCAGGAGAGCAGTGCAGGAGTTGGGGCTGTAGGGCTGAGAAGGAGTGATGGGAAAAGAGATGCCCCTTCTCCCAGCTCTTTGGGAGGGGGGTGTCAGCATGGTGCTCCTTGGTGGTGAGTGGGACCAGAAACTTTCAGGGAAGAAGTTGGACCCCCATGCAGCCAGAGCATCTTTTGTTCTGGTCACCTGTCTGCTTAGTGACTGCAGGCTGGTTGCTTCCCCCGGCAGCATGAGAGGGCCTCAAAGCAGACATGGATGTCAGCTTGCAGAGGCTGCCTCACACGCTACTGGTGTAAAGGACTCTCCTGTGCTCAGGGTTAGCTTCTGTGTGGGGAAAACAGGACCTGCTCCATGCCACGGCAGGTGCCCACCCACAAGGCAGTCAGGACCTTTCTAACTGCTGTGCCCTCCCTGTGCTGATGAGCCTTCAGCATTGGAGCAGGTCTACACCACCCAGTGCCCCTAGGGAGCTGTGTGGGCATGTCTCCCCTGGCATGGTGCCCTTCTGCCTTTCAGCACTGGGGAAGGTCACCTGTTCCCTGGCTCAGTCCTCTATTCCAGCCATTGCATCATAACTGCAGCCAGCTCCCTTGGATGCTGTGTTAGGTAGAATGAGTGCGGATGGCATGGACTTGCCTCCAAAGAGGAGGTGGGTGTACTGGAGCTGTGCTAAGCTCTTGCTTCAGCCTGAACCTTCAGAAAGGACCCTCCTACTTTGTTATAGTAGGGGTTAAGTCTGCAATCCCATTCAGTTCAAGGGCATGGACCTAAAACTAAGCATACTTTTATTCTAGCTAGTTGAGCAGGGTGATGGGAGGAAAAGGATTAGCTAATTATTAGAAAGATATTCCCAGGCTGCTGTACTTCCATTTTGAGAGATTACTCTTCAGTAATATGGTGATAGCCAGATTTTAACCTTGATCACAATAAGAAGGGTTTTTCCTCAAAGCCATCTCCTGGAGTGTGCCAGAGTTCAGGTAGAGGTGTTCCAGCAGGTAAAGGAGACCAAGGTGGGCGTGAGGCAGGTTATATATTTTAAGAAGAAAATAAAAAGCCTTATGGAGTGGTGCATTAAAAGATAATTGCCTACAGGTTTCACAAGATGTTTTTATGCCTCCTGAATTGATGGATGTATCCATAGAGACTGATGCTCTTAGTGGAGGGTTACCTTTCCTTCTAAACAGAGCAGAGATCAAGACAAGTCCAGCTAGCTAATTCCAACTATTGATAACACTACCTCTACCCCCCAAAGAAAAGGTTGTTTGAAGCTGGACTTCTTGAGCTAGCTAATGCCTTCTTCCCTGGCCAAAGCCTTTTCCCCCTGACAGCATCCCCTGTTGTTCAAAGGCATCCTGTGCTACTGCTATATGGCCCTTGCGTCTTAACTCTGTCATCATGCACTAGCCAGAAGGTAGGAGTACTCCCCTCCCTTAGGGGTCAGTTGGCTTTCGGCACTGGCTGGGCTGAAGGATGTGTTCCACTGCCTCCATTGTTAACAGGACATCCCTTGATGTGTCTGCAAGGCTAGCTGGTGGGGTGAGGCAGCCAGCCCTTATTGTTGCAGTCAAACCATAAGAGGCACAGATCATGGAAAACTTTGGAGTCTGTCTGGTGTGGCCTCTGTAATCCAGGAAGCATTTGACTGGTGGAGATTTTAATTATTGCTGTTTGACAGCTAGAAGCAGGCCTTGGTGTTGTTCACAGGTGCCTGCTCTGCCAAGGATTTGCATGAACTGATATAGCATGGATCAGCACATCTGGAGGGGTGGAAAAGGTTGCAATGTGCATGTCCACTGACCTCCTCATTTAGGGTGCTTTTTAGATGCTGTATCTCTTGCTCTGCTCTTAGCAACTCACAGTTCATGTGACTACACCCTTGTAATTTCTTACCTTGTGCTTTCTTTCCTGTCTGACCCCAATTATGGCCACTTCCCCCATCTCTGTGAGGAGAACTTGGTGTGTGGTATGGCTACAAGGGGAGGGATTTAATTTGATTTTTAGATTCTTGGAAAAACTTTTCCAATAAAGGGCCTCATCCCTAAGATTATTTCAGGCTGCTGGCAGTGTCAGAGAAGACCTTTGGGCAGAGAGGCAGTCTTTGGAGAAGCATCTCAGAGAGGAGTGAGATATGTTGCTCCTGGGGAAGTCTGTATGGCTGTTGCTTATGGATAAACAGGCCTCAAGAGAAGCATGGTTTTTGTTGCCTGTGACTATTGTTAGCACTACTTAAATTTATAAATTTTGGAATGTTCTTCAGTATGAGCCATTTAAAATCCTGAGTCAGTTCTGTCTCTGGATATGCTTGTCTCGCTCATTCTGTTTCATGCTTGTTATATCCAAGGTAGTTCATGCCAGCAGCTGAGTCAGTTTGGAAACTAGGAGGAAAAAAGTATTAGGGCCTCTTCTCTCAGCCTCCAGGCAACCAATGTTCTTGAGTTAGCCAGGTCCTGTGTCTGGTCCCACCTCTGGGCATGATCATCTTGGTGATATTGTCCAGTGGGAAGATGGTGAACTAGATCCTTGGGGCTTTTAGCCAAGTGAATGGCTATGCCTTGGGACTCCACTCTGATCTCTTCACTGTTCCCTCTCCAACACTCTTGGGTTCACAAGCATATAGATCAGGAACAGAAGATGTGCCTTGGGAGCAACATAGATGTAAGCAGAAATTCAGTGTGAATAAGTATGGCCAACTTGTGTGGCTCACAGATGTCTTCCTTAGCAGACTGTGCTTTGAATGGGAGGTTGGACTAAGATGATGTCCTGAAATCTCTTCCAATGTGAATTTTCCTATGATCCTATCATTTGCCCCAGTTGTGGAGACCAGCAGAAAAGCTCCTCTGTTGGCATGCACACACAGGTCTCTTCTTGAGTGATGCTTTAGATTATAGCAGGAGGAATTCAGTAATTCAGTGCAGAAACAGGCTTTTTTTTTTTTTTTTTTTTTTTTTTAATGGGAACAGCCCCACACCATGTACTGGTTGCTGTCATTCATGTACAAGCAGTCTAAGGACAATTAAAATGTTAGCTGTCCACATGAGGTCTCAATAGGTCCCTGCAGCTCAGGCAAAGTAACTTTCAGAGATCAGAAAATAATAACTTGAAGGCCTGGTTGCTGATGCTTCAGAATTGTCCTGTGAGTATTTAATCTCCATCAGTGAGAGCTGGATGTAGTGCTGAGAGCTAGAGAGACTTATCTTGATTACGTACTGTCCGTGGTAGCCATAAAGTTCCTGTAAGAGAGCCGAGTGTTGTAGTAACACTAAGGACTCTTCCTCCTCTGATCTAAGAGATGTCAGATTTGATTGTGGGGGCACTGTGTTGGACTACGCTTAGTTTTTGCTCAAGATGTTGGTCTTCAGGTCTTGTGAGGCGCATTGGGTCTTGCCTATGGCCCCTATCTAGCAGAGGAAAGCAGAACCCTACTGGCATTTGAACTGCTGCTAACAGATATAGGTCTGGATACCTGGATTAGTAAAGACCATGCTCAGAACATAAGCAGCTGAAATTTTGCTTTGAAAGAGAGCCTATGTTCTCTTCCTGCTGTCCAGAAACAAGTCATGATGAATGCTCCTATCTCACCAAAGTCAGGATGGCTGTGGTCTGTAGGGATAAGGTAGAACAGTGATTGCCCCTAACTTTCTCCTGGAAGCAAGAACGGGGTCATTTTCTGATATAAAAATGCAGACGACTGACAGTTAAACTGGATTTAATCACTCATGCCTTGACAGCCCTTGCCCTGAAGCATGTTTGCATGTTATTTTAAGTATTCAAAACCAAGAGTATTTTAGAGGAATTTTGGAGTGGTTAGTAATGCCTGTGGTTATGATCCTTTATCTTATCCCGCATCCTCAGTGATGGAGGAATGGTTATGTACCTTGGAGTCACAGCTGCGGCTGAGTCTTGCAGTACGTGTTTAACAAGGCAAGCTCTGCAGGGACAATATATTTTGAATGCGCCTTACTGTCAGCTTTCGCCTTCCCAGCTTCACTGTCGTGTGGCTCCGCAAAACCTCCAAAGCCCAGCCAGCTCTGTCCAGCACATCTTGCATCGCCCTTCCTCTGGGATCCTGGCACTGCTACGCTGAATCAGTCCTTGTTTGCGCTGCCTACTCCTTGCTGTGTTTTACCCTCTCTTCCTCCTCCCCCCTTCTCTGCATTTGTTTTTTTCTGCATGCCATTTTATTGCAATATAAATCTCACCAATTCCAAGTTGCGGGCCAAACTTCCCTGCCCTGCCAGCAGATCCGGGATTCGGCCAGGCCTTGCAGTGAGGAGACCGGTTGACAGGAGCCGGGGTGCAGCACACCTCTTGGGGTGCTGGCCACCTCCTTGCAGAGCACCAGCGCCTTGGGGAGCCCCCCCCCCTTCAACAGGTAGACGTTGGGAGCAGCCAGCCTTACTCTGCTCATCCTCCTGCACGGAAAGGATGGCAGGGGCTGTCGCGATGCTGTGAGGCCGGGGTTTGGCAGAGGGCACCGGGTCATCGCTTGGGGTGGTGGCCCCAGGCCGGTCAGGGAGAGCGGCAGCGCCCCGTCCCACCTCCCCGTGCTGTGGGGAGGGCAGCTCTGCACAACGCGGGTGGGTAAACCCTCCTCCGGGCCGCGAGAGGAGGAGGACAAGGAGGAAGGCGGAGGGATGCNAGCCGGCGCGGCGGTGAGTGCGTGCGGGGCGCGGCGGCGGTTCGCGTCCCCGCTCCCCCCCGGTCCCCTCTCCCCGGTCCGCGCCTCCCCGGCGGCCGCACCGAATAGCGAGTAACTGCCCGGCTGGGGCTGGGGGAGCGCGGGGGGCAGTGCGGACCCCCCGGCCGGCGATGGGGCTCCCGGGTGCTGCGCCGCCCCTCGGCTATTGTCTACGGGCCGGCGAACAATAGAGGGAGCAGCCCCGCGGGGGAAGGNTGCTTCCCTCCCTCTCTCCCTCCCTCGCCGCGGCCGGAGGAGCGCGCAGGCGGCGGCTGGCAGCCCCGGCCGGGCGGCACGGAGGTTTCGGGGGCGCGCAGCCCGTCGGCTATTGTCTACGGGCCGGCGAACAATAGAGGGAGCAGCCCCGCGGGGGAAGGGGTGGGGGGGCCTGCCCTGCTCGCATCCCCCGGGCAGGGGGGATCGAGAGGGCAGCCGTGGAGTGGGAGCATCTCCACGCCCGCAGCAACTCCGGAGCGTGTTGCTCCGGAGCAGAGCGGCCGCCCGAGCTGTGCCGGGGTCTTCCCCGCTGGGGCCCCCCGGGGCTCCAGCCCGCCTGCCTGGCACTGCCGGCTGCAGAGCGGGGAGAGGTGTAAGCGGCTGCGATGGAAAATGTCTGGGCGAGGACGATACTGAGCCCAGTTCTTGAAGCCGGACTGTGAATGCAGGGGAAGGGTTGAGCAGGGAGAGCGGTGTAGCAAAGCAAAGTCAAATTTCCCCCTGAATCCTGCAGCCAGGCTTAATGGGCACTGATGCTTTGTTCTGGTGGGGAGGAAAGGGGGGAGGGAAAGGAGTTTTGAGGGCTGCAGTCTCTGAGGTTGGTATGGGAGGAAATGGAAAAGAGCTCCAGATCTTTCCTCCTCCCCCCAGAGTTACTAGGACTGAGATATGGATCAGTAAAAAGGAGTAGCGTAATGCAATTAAGCGTTAGACAGTCCCCACTGCAACACTTATCCATTGTTTCTTGTTCTGCCTTCTGCCAGAATGATTCTCTTCTGGACAAGAGAAGTATAATTGAGCAAACAGTTCATTTCTGTGGCCAACTGCATCCGTAGTGTCTCCCCTGAATCTGCTGCTGGCTGGCTGCAAATGCAGCAGTGTCCTTAGACAGAAACAGAGAAGTGGGACCCTTTGGTGAGACTCCTGCTGAGGTGGGCTAGCTGGCAAGAGCAGCCCTGAATGGCTGCTTACCCAAGTTGTTCTGATGGCAGCAGCAGAGCAGTTTTGCTCCTGCTCCTGCTCTTGGTCCTTTTAGCTTCCTTGTGGGAAGTGTAAAGAAGAAAAATAACAGGTGGTGAGGCTGGTCCAGCCTACAACTAGAAGATGCTATGTGTGGTTCAGGCAAGTCCTCTCCTTTCTGTAGTCTGCCTCTTCACTTTGTCTTTACCCTGGAGGATAAAGCATTTCAGGCTGTTTTGAGGTGATGCTGTTTTGGTGGAGTTTGCCAGCCTACCCTTCAGCCTGTGCCTGTGGTGGCTGGGTGCCCTGTAGCATGCACACACATGCACAGAGGCAAGATTGCATGAGTTTGACACTCCTGCTCTTTTCTGAGAGAACTCTGAGCAGCTGGAGGGGTTGTGGTTGCACCTGGGCTCTATGACACATGCTTGGCTAGAGTCTGTGTCCTTTCTTCTGGAACCTCCTGGTTCATAGTGTGCAGCAGGGTGCAGTGTGTGGGTATGCACAGATTCATTCTCTGCACTGCTGCGTGACACGCTTGGCACTGGGAGGCTGCTGCTTTTCCTAGCTTCTGGAGCTTCTTATCACAAGTCTGCATTATGCAGCTTTCCTCCTTCTGTTCTTTCTCCTTTCCTCTTTGTCTATAGACTGCTGCCTGTCCCACTTCACTCTCAGCTTCTCCTTTGTCTTTCCTGCTTAATCCATTCTTTCACCTCAGTTTCTTTTTCTCTAAGTAGACGTTGTCCTCTTCAACCTGCTCCCCTCAACACTGGAGAAGCAGCCCAGCCCCTCATCTCAGTAGGAGTATTCCTGCCAACTGTTTACAAAAAGTAGCACAATACCCAGGCTGAACACTGACATAATTACACACCCAGCCAGAAAGTGTAGTAAATAATCCTGCCTTTCAAGCTTTTGCCCAGTGGTAAGTCTTTTGCCATCTCCTTCACCCGTGGGCTAAATGTATTATACTTGCTTGCATTTATTTCTATTCTAGAAACATTAAGCACAGTGAGTGCACAGATACATGGTATCAAAGTGGATGTACATTGATGTCTTGCACCATATACACTTACTGTGCCTGTATGCATCATATGTCTGAATATGCATCACATGGCTGTGCTCCTGGGTTCAGGCTTTGACAGTCATGCTTGGTAAGTGTGATGGCTGTCAGGGAAGGAACAATTGCTGAGGTGCTTATATTGTTCCATCAGTGAAGGAAAGATGGCTGTGGGGTGAAGGTCAAGAGCACCAGCAAAAAGCACAGGGCTTGGCTAGCTGTGTTTGCATTTGTCAGGGTGCTAGCTAGTGTTCCAAGGATCTGTGTGTACATACGGTTGCAGACCGTGGGTATTGTCAGCATGTTTGTATTTCCAGTTGTGCTTGTGAGCCTGGGCCTGTCTGCAGTTGCTTTGAATGTGAGTCAGGCTGTCTGCAGTTGCAGTAGCTGTGAATCAGTGTCTGCCTGTAATTATGTGGGTGAATCAGTGTTGGCTTGTTACACTTTGAGTGCAAACGGTTTCCTGTAGCGGTTGTGGATGTGAATCGCTCTACAGTCCCTCTGGATGTGTTTTTGAGCAATACTGGGATTAATTTTGTTTTGATGAGGAAAAACTGTCAAGTGGCTTCTTGTTTTGAAAAATTAAAGCTGGGTTGGGAGTTGGACACAGAGCTTGTTTCTCTGTTACCAGCTTTCTACAGAGAAGATCCACTATAAGGCTTGCTCCCAAGATCTCCATGTTGATCTGAACCTTTAATCTCTGTGCCTCTGGTTCCGAGTGTCCTCTTCTGCTGGCATCTCTTGCAGAGATGTACAGTGTGTTCGGTAACTATCACATGTGCCTCATACCTTATGTGTGCGGCAGATTCATGGGAAGGTTGTTTATGGCTTGTGCAGTGTGTGTGTTTGTGGGGACAAGCCAATGTGTACCTCTCGGGTAGGTAAGCACAAACATTTTCATGCCTGTGAGTTGAAGACTGTGTGGTTCCTCACCATGTGCCTCTTGTGAGCCAGTGCTGTTTCTCTAAGTAGATGGTAAACAGCAAGTTTGATTCAGGTAGGCAGAGGTACTGCTGCCTGTTCCTTGTTCTTTGATTCCTATAAAATGCTGTAGTAGCTTCTGGCCTTCAGTAGCATCTGTACGTCACAAAGCATCACTAAACTGAGAGGCAAGTCAGAGAACTCTGGGCTATCTCAGATAATGGAAGCAGAGCACTCCCCTCAGCCTAGGCTAACAAACCAAGCCTTCCCCCTGTGCTGGCTGGTGTAGGTAGAGCATGATGCTGGCAGGGCTGGACTGCTTCCAGTACGGACTGGCTGCTGGCTTGGGTGTCTCTGCCTGCATTGTGCAGTGTACGTGTGCATCCCAGTTAGCTCATTTCAGAACAAAGGGATGCAAACAAGCAGTAGGACAAGTGTCTTGTGAAATGCCATGGTGTCTTATTCCATCATTTCCAGGCTTCCAGATGAACCATGTCTGCTCATTGCTGCCCCTGTCATCAAATAAAAAGGGACCCTCCTTCTTAGTTGAAGTGATTGAGAACTGAAGCAAAGCCTCCCCAACAGGGACGCAGGGCAGCATGTGTATTGCCCACATTTATTGCTGCTGCTGCTGCTGCTGCACTGAGTGCTTGCTGGTTGCCCATCTCTGCAGAGAGTGCTTGGAGCTTTACCCAAAGAAATGCTATAGCAACATACCAGTGATCATCACAAGGCTGGTGTGCTCACAGAAGATCGTGGACAGTCGGGCAGAGCACAGCTCATGCAGTTTTGATTTTGGAATCCTTGAGATGTGTTGAAGTACCCCTCCTGATATCTGGGACCTATTTTGCAGAGGCTCCAGTGCAATGAGGAAGGACTTTAAGGATCTTGTGCTGTATATGTGCACCTGACTTTGAGGGTAAATACTCAGGTGTTGTGAGGTCACCTATAGTGCTGTGCTTGGCTGTGTTATTGTGCAGGTGGGTGGACGTGCTTGGCACCCACTGGGTCTAGATCACCCTCTTCTCCCTCCATGGAAGTGCTTGTATCTCAGCTTTTGGACTGAGGCTGCCTCTACTTCCCAGTCTGTTTTCCAGCTGGCTTCCCAGCATCAGCTCCTCATTGCACATGCCTCCCTGAGATACCTGACTTGTCAGCGATGTGGAGCAGCTGCAGGTCCTGGGGGCTGTGGGCTGAGTGAGAGCTGTAAGTGCTCAGCACTCCTTCAGCTGATGCCACTGGTGTAGGTGCATGGCGTGTGCGCATGCTGACCTAAGTATACTGTACTGCAGGTACACGGCATCTCTGGGTGCAGTCATGGGGCAAATATGTCCTTTGGGCTGCTTCATGAATGCTACCTGCACGATGAGACTATTGCTAGGTGAATCAGATTGTTCCCTTGGCTGTGCATGTTCCAAGGAGGCAGTAATTTGTGAAAGATACTGATGTGATTCTCACAAATGTATCTAGGTGGGTTTATGGGCTTCTCCTGTCTTCATTCCCCTTCTGATGCTTGCAGTCTCCCCCTTGCTGGGCTGTTCTCCCAGATTTTTTTGCATTACCTTTCAGTCTCCACCTCCAGAGCTCTATCTGTCTTTCCCTTGTCAGCAGTAAGCCTGTGCTAATCACTCTTTCCTAGGAAGGCATTTCAGAATATTTAAAGGATTTCTGAAAAGATGAGGCTCGGTATGCCAAGTCAGGAGATCCTAAATATTAACACAGTTACTAGGGTACCTTGCTGATCTGGAAGGTACCAGCACTTTTTTCGTTCCCAAACCCACCTCAGTAGGAGCAGGGGTTGGAGCAGGTTGCTGTCTTGGGGAGAAGGAAGCTTTTCCAATTCCTCTTTCCAAAACTGCACATCCAACAGGAAGGCTGTATTTCTCAGGAGTGTTGTTATGCTGTGATGCTCTGGAGATTGGACAGATTGCATGTGTTGGAGAGGAGAGGGTATGTTTATGATGTTATGATACCTTTAGGTATGTGGTTATAAAGAGACCTGCCAAAATCTGGAATGCACAGAATTGTAAACTTCATGTACTGCTGGATTCCAGCTGCAAAGTGTTAGCAGGGCTCCTCAGAAAATCTGCAGTTGATTCAGCGGTGGAGGTTACCAGCAACTGCAGAATTAGTGATGAATGCATTTGCTAACTGTGCCATTAAGAAATGAACAATGGACAGATGGAGGAAGGAAGTGCAGAGCTGCTTTGAACAGTACCATCCCTATAGGCTCCATCTTGCATAGGCATAGATGAGAACCAGAAGCTGGATGCCAGAAGAAGGATGACGATCTGTAAAAGGGAGTTCAGTCTAAGAGGTTGTACCATTCTTTTCTGAGCTTAGGAATCTCTGCATTCTGCTTTTTTCTTGATTAATACTATGGAGTTTTGTTTCAGTGAGACATAGTAAGTGATTTGTTTTTTTTTTTCTTTTTGAGACTATTACCATCCAATTAACATTCCTAAACCCTCACTTGGTTACATGCAGTTAAATGCATGTTGCCTGGATCCTCCCTCCCCTTCCCAGAGGATCAGGGATCCTTGCAGGTATTCAGATCAAGATGTTGACTGTTTTAGAGCCTTCCTGAGTGGGAATTGACAGCTGAGTAGCATTTTGTTTAAGCACTTTCTGCAAGGACAGCACCAGTTTGGGCTGGAGGACCCCCAGTGTTCTTTTCCTGAGGCACACTTGTGGGTGTTTCCATTCCTTTCCTTTGGTTGAGATGGTGCTGCTCACTGAGGGACTCCTTTCTGCCTGCTGTGCCAAGAGCAGTATCTGCTATGGTGCATGCAGTCCTCTCCAAGAGCAACCCTTTTGTGTTAAAATCTGAGAAGCTCAGTTAATGGGCTGTTGAAACCAGGACTGGTTTTACAAACCTGCCGGGTCAGAAAAGTTGTTATTAGAGAGGCTGTGTGGCTATTGGGCTTATAAAGCACTTGCATCAGCTGAGATTCTGTGTGTTCCTGTGGTTGGTGCTGGGCCTTGACTAGCAAGAGCCCCAGGAAAGGGGAGAGGTGATGCTGAGAGCTGTTGTGCTGTGGGGACCACACTAGGCTCAGGCTATGGGGAGCTTTGGAAGTGAAACCTCCTCCTCTACAAAAGCCTCCTTGCATCCTCCAGAGACATGTTTCCTGCCTGGCAAAAGGGTGATGAGCACTGGAAGGGGGTTGTTCCTTCTGCTCCTCCCCCAGCATGGCCTGGCCAGTCCTGGCTCAATGTCACAAGACTACATGGGTTCATCACCAACAGTTAAAGTCCCTGTGTTAATTGGAAATGTCAACCACAATCCTCAGGACTGGGTCTGCTTCTCAATCCATCTCTAAGTGTAAAGGAGTCAAAGAACGAGGAAAATACCACAGAGCCTTTTCTGCCCAGCTCCCCAGGAAAAATATGATACAAGAACCAAAGGAAAGTGGTATAAAACAGTGCCAAGCTATTTTCCATGCTGTGTTGTCCTTCCTGAGTCTTTAAGTGCAGCCACAGCAAATCAGCCATCCATGTACTATCACACTCCATTTGGGGGGCATTCTCTGTGCCAGCAAACTGAGCCACGGCTGGCAAAGTAATCACTTGGGCAAGCAATGAAAACAGATTTTTCTTCTAGTGTAGATATATAGAACTGGTTCTGTTGCTTAAAATGAGACTTAAGCATGTGTTTAACTTTATTCAGCAGTCCTGTTATCCTTGTCCAACACCTTCCTCAATAGAACTATCCAAAGTAGAAAATTTAGCCCATCATCTCCATATAATATTGAAGGAAAACTGTATGAACAATGTTTGGTGGAAATGCCGTTGTTTAGAGCTTCTTGGCACAGACAGGCATGTCTTACACACACCTACCTGGCAGGTGCAAGTATTTCTGGCTTTTGTCACTGTTCCTGACCCTATCTCTTTCTGAATCACCTTGCTGCCTTATTTTCTGGTTCTCTTTCCTTTAGCTGCTCTGTCTCACCTTTGGTGCATAATCTCCCCAGTCCATGGCCTCATCAAATCTAATAAAGATGGTCCAAAATGTTCTAGAGGAGTCAGAATAGTTCCTGCAGAGCCAGGAGGCACCTGCTGCAAAACCAAAGGGTCCTAGTTTGTGTGGATATCCCTGGTCAAAAACTGCTGGCAGTGCAAAATCTGCGAAAACAAACCATTTATTGAAATCAACAGTTGAATGGAAAAGTGTTGATTTCAACTGAATTTTTCAATGGTCGTGTGGGGAGGGGAGAGGGAAGCCAGCAATGTTGGTTTTGCTTTTGGTTAGTGTTTGAAATTGCCTTAGGATAAAAAAAAATAAAATTGTTTAAATCCGATTGTATAATATGCAAGTTTAAGTGAAATGAAAGGAAATTTGTTGAGGAGCTGCTAATTGAAGGAGTTATGAATTTGCCTTGTAAGAAACATCAGTATTTTAGCTGTCCTTGTTGTGATTTGGAGCAAGTCTCCCCTAACTGTTGGAATTTCCCACAACAGATGTTCAGCCTCTTAATTTGTGCTTCATCAGCAAATACTTGAATTTCCAAGACTGCATGTCCCTTCTCAGCTGGAGAGTGGCAAGAGCCAGAGAAGCCATCTCACCAGAGGTGTAGGTGTGCCCATGCCAGAAGGTTTCTGCAGCCTCCAGTAAGCCTGTGCTCCTTCTATGTGAAGGCTGCGCTTCTCTAAGTAGCATCCCAATTAAATAAGGCCCAAGCACACCAGCAAATGCTCACATGCACAAAATTAATCCATGCACTGATGTTTGCAAGTATTTTAAGTGAGTGATGGGAGGAAGATAAAGGTAACACGTGTCTGAAGTATGCTCTATGCAAGTGAATGCTAGGGCCCAATGCTATTTTTTTCCTGTGCCTGCCATTAGTGAATACCTTGCCAGAAGAAAAGCTGAGGTAGGTGGATAAGGACTTGTAGTGTCTGGCTCTTACCTTCTGCCCGTGTGGCAGCTCATGTCCTCCTAGAGCTGTACTGAGCTAAAAACCAAGGAGCAGGCACAGCATCTGGGACGACTGTAGGGCCAAATATGTTGTGGAGCAACCAGGGGTAGCTAAATGCAGAATTGTGGTGTAACACATGACCCAGCCTGGTCTTGTGTCCCTTCTCCTCTACCAGTCATCTGTGGCAGAGGTAGCCTGATACACATTGCTGTACATACATGATATACATGATCTCCAGGTGTTTCCATCCTGCTCAGCTGAGCTACCTGCTCTCTCGGCATGCGATTTCTGCTGCAGGTTCCCATCTCTCATGTCCATGTACAGAAACCCCTGCTCCTTGGTAGCACTTGCATAGTTCACCTGTGCCCTTCATCCTGCAGCACCCTCTGCTAGCTGAGAAATGCTGTCCAGGTGGTGGGGTTTGGCTTTCAGCCCAACATCTTCATCACTGGAAGGAGCTGCCTGAGGCTCTGCAATTTTGGTGCCTATTGAGTTGGGAAATCCAGAGGTCAGCTTTGGCTGGGAACAATGTCTTGCTCTGTTTTCTGCAAGATGTGGTTGAAGTGAGCCTTCATTTATGGCTTTGGGGACTTACATTGGCCGGTTGTCTCTGGATGCTGCAGTGCTGAGCCTCTACTGGGCTGAATCCCGTGTGTGCCAGACATGGTGTCATGTTGGGGAGATGTCACGACAAGCTGTATTTATACGGGCTGTTGCTTGGCAGTGCTGTTCCAAGGTGCATCAACATAATGAGATACATAAAAGGGGAAGGCAGCTAAATGTGTAATAACATCACAATAAAAGTAAAACTGAGCATTAATGAAAAATCTGAGCACACTAAATGCAGTACAGTCGAACACTCCCACTACCTTGAGCCTCAGTGTCCAAATTTAATAATAATTTCTGGTGGTGTCATTACCAGAATTAAATGAGGGCCTAACTGTCCAGGAAAAGATGTTTGGAAAAAATGGGTCTTGAGACTTTGCAAGTGCTTCTGCTGTGTGGGTATCCCCAAGGCAGCACAGGTAGTGGGGGGAGCTGGGAGCTGCTGCAAGGGGAGGGCGGTGACTAAGGGTACAGGAGGAGGAGGACACGATGGGTGGAAGAACCACCAGTGCTGTCATTTTGGAAGTGGAGCTATGCACTTGCTACCGGTGCTGAAGGACCTGGGGAGCTGCTGGATACGCTGTGAAGATGGGGTGAGGGTTTGTCTATGTATGTACACGCTTGGCTCTTGACCCCATGCTGTGACTTCCCCAGGGCCAGCACTTCTGCAGGGGATGCTGCTGCCTTTGGTCCCTGGCGGGGGGTCTCTGGGACTTCAAATATAGGACCCCAGAAAAACTGACTGTTGGCTAACATGGATGAACTGTTGGGAAAAACTGAACTAAGTGGATTGCTTTCCTCCTAGTAAATAAAATCTCTTTTCCCTTCTCTCCTTCCCCTCTGTGCCCACCCTGGCAGGTTTTGGAGGCTTGCTTGCCGCTAACCACATACTGACGCCATGGCACTGAGGCTCCTGGGAACAGGGTCGCTCTCTCTCATTAACCTTGGAGTCCTAGTCCTGGTTTTGGCTCTCCCTGCTGATGCTGGGTAAGGTGGTGAGCGCTGAGGCTGTTGGTGAAAGCTGCAGTCCTTTTGCTGTGCTTAAATATCCCAGGGCCAGTACCTACATGAAGTAGTCCAGGGCAAAGCACTAAAAAGTGTCTCTGCTGTGTTTGACCCTCCCCTTTTCTCCATCCCCATGCCTTTTACCCAGGGACTTTTCAGTCCCTTGTGGCTGAGCTGACTGATTATAATAGCATTATTTGAGATGCTCTCACTAAAAAGAGTTGTCAGCATTTTTGCAACAAAACCAATTTTCAGATTTGGCCTCTACACAATTCACTCTGGGCAAGGATTTGGCTTGGATGAGTTTTAACCTGGAAGAGAGCACCCCCACCCCCCTTTAATTTTTTAATACTCTTTTAAAGAAAAGAAAATTAAACTGCTTCAGCTGTTTAGCTGTTTATGGTATAATGGCCCATGTGCAGCACACCTGACCTGCTGTAGCACAGGGGAGGGAGAGGCTCTGGCCAGCCCTGGCTAGGCATGCGGCTCGCCCTCTGCCTTGGTTTGCAGGCTCTGGCTGTCCCGGCACAGGGACCACTGCCATTAGCCTTACCTTCCCAGCCATTGGGAGCCGTTGGAAGAAGGCAAAAGCCTGTTAGTAAGTGACAAGCTCCACAGCCCTCCTCTGCATCCCGCTGGAGCCTCTGCTGAGGTGTGGTAAGCTCAGAGAGCCCTTGGAGGAATAGAGGCAGAGACATCCCCAGCACAGCCTGCCAGCCATGGGGAGGGAGGAGCTCTGTGCAGAGGGAGAGAAACACAAATAATACATGACTTCTACAAAAAAATTTAGAAAAGCCTTTAGAGTGCCATGTACGGACACTGAAATGCTGTCTGCTAAGTTACAAGTCCAGCAGTGATCAAGGATTTTCATGCATGAAAAAATGTCAGTGCTGCCCTACTTCACCCACACACTGCTCTGCCCAGCTGTACTGCTCCTACCCTGTCCTACCCACATGACTTCACCTGCTTGGATCTAACTTTGCATAAGCAAATACATCCCTAGCATGGCTTGACATGTAGATGATGACCCTCCAATCGATGTAGGGCTGGCTGCCCCTGCCTGCCTGCATAGGCACAGGCAGCCCCAGGCACTGGCCTCTCACCTTCCCCTCCCCATAGCTGGCAGGCTGCGGGGGAGGAGTGTCAGCAGCCCCTGTGCCTGCAGCCCTGCCTCTGCCTTGCCCACCGCTGCCCTTTTGCTTTCCATCACATATTCACTGATGCTGCTGCCGCTGCTCCCTCCCTGCCTGTCATGCAGCTATTGCTCTGGTCCGCGGGAGGATTTGTTTCCTAAATTGTGTACAAGGGGACCCTTGTTCGGAGGTTAGCTTGCCAGTGTGGCACCAGCTCTCTGGAGAGCATGTGCACAAGGATGGGTGGCGAGGTGATGACTCTTCCTCAGGCCTATCCTAATTAAATTTCCTGTAAACCTCTGTCTTCCCTGCCTAAAGGCTTTAGATTATTTTAAAACCATGATCCCCATATCCCTTTGCAGTTCCTTAGACTTCTTCACTGGGGCTTTGAGAAGGATAAATGAGACCTGGTTTTACACCTTGCTAAAGGGCAGCTTTAGCTTTATGTTAAGGTTAGGTGAGCCAGCCCAGACCTTAGCTGGACTGGGGAATTAGCACAAATCAGTTGCCAGGCAGAGGTGCTGCTGGCTCTCCCCTGCCTGTACCTTTCCTTCACCCTGCCCACGCTGCTCTTTTCCCAGCACCTACTGAGTGAATCCCACGCTGCTCACATTGAAACCTCAAATGTCAGGCTAACTAAAATGGCTTTGAAATGTGTAAACTCATTTTCCCCGTCACTACTGAGCCTCCGCCAGCAGTTCCTTCACAAAAATCTTTCCTCTTGCTCTTTATATTATGGGTAATTTTTAAAGATAGCTTATAAAACATTAATGAATGAGCTTTCATGAGCATGCTAGCTATTCATAAGCTATGGTTATATGCCCATCAGCAGATACTGGTACAGATTGCTTTTAACCATGACAACTATTGAAAGCTGGTACAATTGAAACCTCACTAATTACAGTAGGAATTTGTTAAATTCCTCAGAATTCTACCTACCTGCAGGGAGTTCAGCTGTTACAAATATTTCAAGTCCAGAAGAAAGGCCAAAACCAGTGTTTTGATTCAAATGGGAAGTCTTGAAGGCTGTGATACAGTTTGTAATATCAGTGGTGTTTTGATGTTTCAGATCTGACAGGTTGCATTAGGGCCAGGATGGGTGTTTTCCCAACCATGCCTCATTCCCCATGCCCTACGGGAACTGCAGTTTAAGCACTTTATTAACTTCATTGTGCTCTTGTAGGTTGAGCTTCCTAGCTTGACCACTTCTTCCATGATAGCAGGTATTGGTTTGCTAAAAACCAGAGGCCATGTGACCTTGTGAGAAGTAGGATCCAACCCCTAGAGATGTGAACCTTGAGCACTTGAAATGCAATTTCCCAGAGTCTTTGGTCATTGATGCCGACACAAATTAATGTCAAAATTGCCCAGAATGGAATGTTTCAATTACTGCAGCATGCTGAATAGTATTGATTCAGCCCGACTCTAAAAATACACATCCCCTGCTCTCAGTTTTTCCTTTTTTGCTAGAAAATACTTTTTGCTTTTCTTTTATCTTACAGAAGCTGAGTTTTCTGCTGGGAGAACATTTTGATAGAAAACTCCAAGCCAGCTCTGCTACTTGTCATCCTACTGACCCTTCACAGAGTATTTACAAATGGACCAGTAGTGTCAGGGGTAACTAGGCTGACCAGATGGGATGCAGAAGGATTAAGCTTTGAACTCCTTAAATGATATTCCTTTTAATGTTTTGTTTTGGTTTTTTTTCCCCAATTGCTTCCTGACACATGCTTAAACTAGTGGCTGCACATATCAACTGGAGCAAGAGAAAATGAGGCTGGGGATGAGAAAGAAATGGGCAGAATTGTTAGAAAGCAACAATTTAGGGCTTCTCTTCCCCTAGCTATGGGGAGTGGGACCATGCTTCAGAGGGTCATAGGTGTCCTCCCTGGTAATTGCCCCCATGTCTTGCACCACCAGTGTGTCTCTAGTTTGTTGCATTTGTGGTCTTCATCTGGGCAGTGCTCCCCAGTCACTTACCTCTCTGGTTAGTGGCACGGGGCTGATTTGCCAGTCAGGGCTGCCATGGTCCCAAGGGGCTCCTGGTGCCGCTGCTGAGGATCCCTCCACTCCAGCAGCCTTTTTTCCTCCTGCTTGCCTGGGCTTCCTCAGCCATCCCTACTGCCTGTCTGCACTTCTTAATCTTTTTGGCTTCATTGGTGTCTCTTTTATTTCCTCTTCCATCTTCCTTGCAATCTCTGCATCTCTATAGATTTTTCTTTTGGTTTTCTGTTACTTAATCTTCTGCCTCTCCATTTGTTTTGGTCCTAACAGCTTTTTCTGATGGGGAAAGCTGTGCTTGGAGACACAGCACTGGTACTCTGTGTTGTCTGAAATCTCTTTTAGAGACAGCCAATTTCAGAAGGGTTAGCAGGCTCCTTTTCTGTTGATCGAAAGCGAGATGCGAAATGCAAATGTATTATTTGAGACCCTTGGGCTTGCAAAACTGCATTGAAGATTTTGTTCGGTGAGATGAGCTTTGTTTGAGAAATTTATTACTTATTTTATTTTACCTGGGGCAGAAAATGCCCCAAGGAAATCACCTTACTTGGGGGCTTCCAGGCTTCTTTGGTTGAGCAGAGATAGAAACATGAAGACTCATTTGGTTTTATAAACAGAGAAAGTTCAACAAACCACAGAAATAGTTCACAAAGAGTTTTAATGATGGACTCAGGCTTCAAGTCTGCTTTACTGAATTCCTACTTTTCTGCCTCCCTTCCCTCTTCCCAGGAGCAGAGAACTTGGAAATGGCTCAATATGGTAAATAACTGGCATCACTTCTTCTATGCTGCCTATAAGGAGATACTGGCACTTGAGCAACTGAGGTTCCCACAGCCTCTGTTCATAAAATACCCTTTCTTAGGGGCAGGCAAGGGATGCTAGGGTAGGGGAAGGCTCCCTGAAAAAACAGGGATCCTAAACCGCTACCCATGGTGCCACTAGCCCTGAGCATGGAAAGGTGGGAAGGAGGCAGCAGGGGTGCCTCAGCTTCCACAGTGAGGGCTGCAATGGCAGAGGCCAGAGGGGAGTTGATTTGAGAAGCCTGTGGGGAGTCCTGCAAGCACATTGCCTTATCAACAGGCTTGCCCCATCCTGCAGTTCAGGGCCCACTGCAGCACAGGCTGGAGCATTAACCAGCATCCCTTCATTTCCAGTAACTGTTTAGAGCATGTGAAGAGTAGGTTTCTCTTCTGATTATGTGTTTTCCTCTTTCTTTCCCCCATGTGCCAGGCTTTCTCAGAAGCACGTTTCAGATGTTGTCGATGACAGCAAAGATAACATCACCATTTTCACCCGCATCCTGGATAGGCTGTTGGATGGATATGACAACCGCCTGAGACCTGGACTTGGAGGTCAGTTGGGTGGAGAGATGATGTTTTCCACAGCTGTGTAGCTTTAGAAATAAGAGGCTGCACAGATTACTTTTTAAAAAGTCTGGTGCTGTCAGGAAGAGAGGCTGGTTCAGTGCTAGAGTCGGTCTGTTGCTGGTTTCCCCAGTTTGAGTACTACCTCCTTGTTCAATATTTTGTGAGATGAGAGGTGCAAGTCTCCAACTGCTGCTGTCTTCTATGACGTTACATTGATTGGCCTGTAGATGGAGCAAATATAATTAAACTTATTTCTGCTACTTTTATAGGTATTACCATTTCAGAAGTTATGATACTACCAGTTTGCAGGACTTTCAACTTGTGTTGGTGTTGCTTTTTAGTCAGTGGACATTGCTACTGAGCCTCTATCTTGACATTTTCTCCGTTATTTCCTATGTAGCTGTTACCAGGCAAGTTCTCTGTGTGCTGGTCTGGGCATCAGGCAGTCAGCTGGGCTCTGCTGTCTCCTGAGCTGGTTTTAACACTGCTGCCATTATATCTACTCCCACTGAGTTTCTCTCCAAGCACCTATAGATGTTTAAGATGCTTTAGAAAGCAAAACTATGGTAGTCGCCTTCCCTCCCAATGTTTATGGCATACATTTAGTGTGATGGGGAGATGTGTGGGGAAGACAGATGTGAGCTTTCTTGGTGAGATGAGGGAGACATGGGTCTGTGTGGTTTCTTACTGCATTGTTGCCAAGGGGTATTGCTGTGTAGGAAGATGACCCCTCTCAGGTGCCATTGACTGTGCCAGGTGCCACAGGGTCTCTGTGCTGCTCTGAGCTCTCCTGCTTGGCTGCAAAGGTGTGCTGCTGGACCACAATTCTCACCCAAAGCTGGAGTCACCATGTGCTCCCCTGTTCCCTGAAGGTCCCACTGCCAAGAGAGGTTGGGAACGAGCTTTCCTGAGCTCTTGCATGCTGATGGGGGCTCCAGTGATATAGTGTTAGCCTGGAATTGCACCATTCATTCATCAGAGCAGCCTTGTTGTCTCTTCCCAGTCCCATGTCCACCTCTGTGCCGTGGCCCTCTGCCCTGCACCTGTCCAGGAGTACTTTGATCCCAAGCAGAGACCATGCAAAATCTGGGGAAGAAGGGTTTCTCCAGCGAGCATCCTCACCTCTGATGGGCTGCTATGCTGCAGGACCCAGATGGGCAAGGGTGTGTCTGCATAAGCCATCCATCAGTTTTATTGCTTTTGTTGCTTGTTTCTTTCCCCCAGAATTAACTGCAGTCCTATTAATAGCTTTGCTTCCTCAGGTCTCCCCAATGACTGTATTGATTTAACTGAAACAAATTCTGAAAGGGGACTGAGGGGGCATTTATGTTGACTTGTAGGCTAAATTGCAGACAACCCCGTGCAAATTATTAACAAGAAGACTCCCAGGAGCCCCTTGCTGGGGAAGTTAAAACCTTTCTTGGAAGATCTCTGCTCTGTTGCTTTAGATCCTTTCATAATGTGCTTAACATAATAAATTGCCTTTGCCTGAACCAAACATTGCATGTTTAAAGACTGCTTTCACCTCTGATTTCACCTCGTAGAGCACTGTTGTGGGCCCAGATGGGAGGTTTTGACAAGGGCTACAGGTTTTGGCGGCTCTTGACCTCTGTGTGTGTGTATGGGGCAGCCCTGTGAGTCAGGCTCTCCCCACTTTCAGCTGGACCTATTTTGCCCAAGTCTGGGCTCTTATTCCTTGGAGATCTGTCAGGGCTGCTACCAAGAAGAACATTAGAGGGAAAGACCTTTCCCACTGCTGCTCATGGCCAAAGAAGTAGAAATGGTCCTGCTGCAAACTCCACACTTAGGGGTTAATCAAATAGCCTGGGGTGACAGTCAGCAAGAGATGGGCTCCTGCTGTCCAAGGTTATGTGAGATCTGTGAAAGGGATTGCTTTGCTTCAAATTAGCAGCTGTGCTGCTGGGTGATTCAGTGACTTACAAGGTACATTGGTTTTCCTGTGAGACAGCACTGGGCAGTCCTTGTAGATCCAGCACTGGCTTTCCTCGTTTCCCTCAGGAATATCTTCCACTTGCTTTTCTGAAGATGTCAGGTGAAAGCATCCATTAGCACCATGCAGTCCTGCTTTGGTGTCTGTGGAAAGGGCAGATGTGGTGGTATTGTACCCCGCACAGGCTAATAGAAAAATGACTGACCAAAATTGTGGGTAACCAGGAAGCAGGACACGCAGACTCCCTTCTTGGCCTTGGTTTCCCTGCTCTGTATGAGACAGATCCCCCTGAATATACAGGGATATACAGGTCGGAGTGGGGTGCAGTGTGTGTGCCCAGGTGCCTGATCCCCATGTTCAGCAGAGTCATTTCTTTTTGCGCCAGGAACCGAGCAATGTTTGTTTAGGCTTCAGGAAAAGAGACTGTGTAAGCAACAGAGTGTTGATGTGGTGACTTCTCCCCTCAAGATAGCCTCTTTGTATTTATTTTCGTATCCCCTCTGTTTTCACCATCTGCTGCCACCCACTCTAATAGCTCCCATGCCAGAGCTTCTCTTCCTACCAGGATGCTGCAGACACATACTGAAGCAAACCAGTGCTGAGTCTGCTCCGGAGTGCCTGGCACTGCAGAACCAGTTTCCACCTCAGGGTGGTCCCATGCCTTGCTGCTGCTCTTGCGCCCAGGAGGTGGCTCAGGACATCCTCTCCAGTGAGGAGTTTTTGCAGTCTTGATGGCAAGTTTGTAGGTTTGTGAGCATACTCCAGGCTAGTTTAGAAGAGGAAAGGTGGTGGTGGAAGGTGGCTGTCAGACCCCTCCTTCTTCAGGAATGCCCCATAACACTGGGGACATGACTGTTGTCACAGAGGCTGGTAGGAGGTTTCTCTCAGTCTCTGCCAGGTGAGCTGGGGCTGACTTGCTCTTGGGGACAGAGCTGGGTCTTGTGTTTGGCCCTATGAGCACTGAAATATAGTCTGGGCTTGGGGAAGGGGTAGCTGCATAAATAGATCATGTTACTCCACTCAGAGGTGGAGAGGAAGGAACTCTCAGCAGATAACCTGAGTTTCCACTGGGAAAATACAGGGCAGATTGGTTATTGAGTCACAAGAGGAACAGAAATGGACCCCAAGGGGAGGGAGACATCTGTTGTCATGGCCAACCTTGCAGGATAAGAAAATCTCCCACTGAGAGAGTTTCTATGGACAGTGCTGGCCTCCATTCCTGGTCTGGAGCTGTTCAATCATGCAGATCCTCTGCCCAGCCTCGTGGGGGCTTTCATGAGGGGCATCTATTTATAGCTCTCAAATTGTCTTTGTGGCTCCCTGCAGCTGGCACACGGAGAGGCCTCAGTTTTGAAACTGGAGCTTGCCTTGCTTGCAAGAGTAAGGGAGAGGAGATGGGGCCAGGAGAAAGAGGTGGAACTGGCTGACAAAGGGAGAGACATTGTATACCCAAAAAGAGGCTCAAAGAGTGGGATGTAAGTGATGGGACCAGAATCAATCCTCCAAGAATGACTGATGCACAAAAATACTCTGTATATCCTTGTGCTGCTTACTGTGAAGAGTGAGTGAAGCTCTGCAGTCCTTACATGGCCATTGTGATGTCCAGCACAGTTTCCATGAGAGGGGATGCGGTAGCTGGGTTGTTTGAGGCTCAGTAATGGTCCCTGAGCAGCTCTATCTCCTGCAGCCTTATTTCCTAGCCAATGAAGTTTGGGTCCATTGTACAACACAACCATCTTGTGAATGCCTGGGGAGGGACAGGAGGGGAGGTTTCCAGATTTGCCCCAGCCTTTTCCTTCCTTGCAGCCTTGAGAATCCTTTTAATGTGCTTTGGCAATACAAAGCTATCAGGAATCACCTTAATGCTCAGGGAGGAGGCACGTGGGGCCTTTCCATAGCTGTTTGCAAAACAGGGTAGGGATTTCTTCCAGCTCAGCCAGAGACTGTCTGCTTCACAGGGGCCGGGGGTATGTCTGAGGTGCTATTTGGTATAAGGATGAGGAATCCCAAGGGCATCTGGAGCAGTGGTGGACAAAGTCACTGTATCAGGTGGTCAGGGAAAGCCTGTCTTCCAGAAAACTGTTGGCCTTTTCCAGCAGATGCCAAGGAGGAAAAGACTTTGCCCGAAGGAAGGAAAGGAGAGAGTATGTTGTTCAGTTTTCTAAAAGACAAGCTGTAAACTTTCTAGATAAGCCAGTTTCTCCAATTGCAATTAAAAAGTAATTTGTACCATGTTAAGCAGCTAGGCTAGGATCAATCGGTGTTATCCCTCCCGGATGCAGCATCACTTACAAGGTAACTTACAGTATTTCCTTGAAGCTTGTACCACATGTCTCTGGAATCCCTAAATGGCTGACTAGGCCCAGCAGAGGGAATGGTGGCTGGCAAGCATCCTGCCAGCCTGTGTCTGCACAGCGTGCTTCTGGACAGTTGAGAGTTAGGAGTCTACTGAAGTTTTCAGAGCATGGGGTTTACTAGGACCAGCAAACACAGGCAACTGGATGAAAGCAATGCAATTCCCTGGGCAGAACAAGGCACTTGGCTCCTTTGGTTTCTTCTTCCCTGAGGACAGTGCATGACACCTGTTACTTGTCCTCAGGGTTGGCAGCAAGTGGGCCCCATCGAGGTAGAGGAGAAGCCTCAGTTTGTACCTTCACAACTAGGTATATCCAGAGAGTGAAAGCAACCAAGGCTTGTGGCTACCTCCTCTTCTTCATCTCCACTGGGTTGCTCTTTGTGGCATGATGTCAGCATCTCCCTGCCCACATTTGGCTCGGTGCAGACACCCTAGGGCTCAAGCAGGTTTTGGTGTGGTCAGGCTCTGCTGCTCGCATTAGGACTCAAATGAGGGATTCCCAACACGGACCTACAGTGCCTTTTATCTGGCCTTACTGTGTCAGCTCTGCCCTGCTAATGGTTTTGATCTGTAGCCACCTGTTAGTATTTATCCTTCTGATGTATTCCTTTTATTCTTTTGTAAGTGAAGTACACCTTGGTTGGAGTTTTTCTTGTCTCTTCTTTCTGTGGTGCAGTGTTTTTTCCTGCTTTTTCAATGATGGTGTAGTTTGGCAGGATAGTTTCTGAGCAAGCGAGAAACATCTGTATCCCTGTCTTGCCACCTGTATTTCACTGATTCAAGTGCTGATGGCGAAGAATTTTTGGACTTAGATTCGGAGCGGCTCCCTTTAGGTTGAGACATTCCTGTAAGATACTTGGTGTGTTACACCTCAGTGCATCTGTCATTTTGTCCTGACCTCCTGCAGGTAAGGGCTTGTCTGTTATTATGTGAGCATTAAGGCAGAGGGGCTGAAATAGTCAGAATAATTAAATTATAAAACTGCATTCACTGCACTGAAAGTATAGTGCTCTTCAACCTGCAACAGTGAGGGCTTATCTGCCTTTCAAGATCCAAGAAGAAATCTGTTTGCAGTGAGAGTAACATATAATAGTAGTAGAAATTGCTAAATTATCCACATTGAAGTTTAGAGAACTTTTATTTCCTAAAATCTAGATGAAATTTTGAAATTGTCCTTTTCTTCTGCAGATAGGTTGCAAGCCCTGAGGAAGGGACCCTTGCAAGCTCTTTGGGTGCAAGTAAAGTCACAGTGTGCATCAGCCCAACTTTCAGGTGCTTGGTGGTGGGCAGAGGGGTGGAGGCAGGGCTGTTCTTGGTCCATTGGCAGAAGCATCAGGCACTGCCTGTCACTGTAGAGACACCTGAGCAGTGGTGGCGGAGTCATGCTGCAGTGTGTCCCACTTCCCATTGCAGCAGAGCTGGTCCCCAGGTGTGCAGGGAGGCCAGGCTTGGTCTGGCCTTGAGCTGTCCTGCAGTTTTTTCACCTGTGCATGATGAAGCATTATGTAGATCTGCTGTTTGTGCAAGAAAAACATTAGATGACAAACCCAGTGGTCCTTTGTGGTTTGTTATATTTTCCAGGGTTTCAGGACTGTGTTTAATCTGTTTTTCTGTCTTAATGTTCTACCTCTCCCAATTTCTCATCTCTTCTCTCTGATCTGACTTCATGCCTTGTATTGATTACTCCAGATAGGAATTTGATCCTTTCTTAGAAAAAAATCCATGCCTAACCTCAGATTTTTGTCTTTGTCTGAGATACCTTGATGAGTTTTAATTTGAAGCTGAGGCATTGCCTGAACAGTGTTTTCTTCTATTTACCTTCCTGGGCATTTGGGACCCTGCTCTGTCTCGTCAAACTTCTGAAGTTAAGATCTATGAACAAATTAAAAATGGTTGTCTTCCCCTTGGGTGCAGCTCTCCAAAGGCAGCTTTGCCATAGATTTGCACAGCCCCAGTGCTCTCCTCTCTCATGCAGAAATCTCAGTTGTGCTGCTGTTTAAACCCATGGTGTACAGGGAGAGGGAGCTCTGTGTGAAAAGGCATGCACATATCATAAGGCAAGTGAGGAATACAGGCTTGACAGCTATGCCTAAGGGTGAAAGTCTTCTCTTAAATAAGTTATGAATGTGCTTAGGGCAACAAGCCTGTATCAAAGCTTCAGGGATATCACAAACATTCCGGAGGGGTCAGAAACTCATTGTGAAAAGAGATTAATAGCTTTTGGTGTGATATGGCACCTGGGCAGCACTGAGTCCTTTGCGGACATCTCGCAGCTGCCTGTGCCCCTGCAGTGCCATGGGAAGGAGTGGACCACCATGGCGGGTCCCTGCCCAGCCACCCTCTCTATAGGGCAGTTATGTGGCCAAAGTAGATCACCAGTGACGAGGCTGTCCTTGGGCTTGCATGCTCCTGGGCTCTCCAGAGGGGCCACAACCAAGCCCCCAGGCTGCTGGCGTTGTGGAGGGGAAGGTGTTTCTCATGATACTTTGGAACCTTTTTTTAGATGGTGACTTCATTTGCTGTGTGTGCTTCCAATGAGGAGTCTATCCCAAGATGCTAACCCCTCCATATATCCACGCATATAGGCAAGAAGTAAGATTTTTCCCAAAGGGTGAGAAATTTTTCTAGGAAAGTGAATCCATTTGGAGGAATTTTTACCCCAGTAATTTGTACTGGAGTAACATCTCATTTCAGAGCTTCAATGCTAGATCAGACACCTGTAGTGAAACAGTGTGAATGTTAGGCAGCTGATCCCAGCTGGGAAGCTGGTGAGGGAAAGCTCGTGATGCATGTTGGAGATGGGATGACGCTATTTCTTTATAATGAATTTGGAAGGGGGGAGCTGATCTTTAAGCATGTTGAACATGTGTTAAATGGTTTTAAGAACATTAGTAGATGATGTTATAGATGGCTATAAACTGCTTGCAAGGATGTCTTTATTGATCTGTTGGACTATAGCAGCTACTAATTTATTAGAATTTCCATTCGTTTAGTCCCAGGTAAAGGATTTATAATGTGTCTTTGATACGGATTGTGAAATAGGACTTTTTTTTATTAGCTGTTATAGAGTTTAAAAACAACTTTAATTGGTTTATTCTGGGAAGCTGGTGGTTAAACAACTGGTCAAATATTGAGGAAACAACAGTTATTTTATTTGCTGAGCTAGAGGATAAAATGTTTGCAGCAGTTTGTTTACCTATACAGAGGCATTGATTACGTCTGATGAGGCAAAGTCATTGATCATGTTGGTGGTGAATTTCAGCCTGGTTCCATCTGGAAGAAGCAATCAAATCACATCTACCTGGGCCCCCCTGTGGTGGGGCGATTAATGCTTCTGATTCAGACCGGTTAGCTTGTTAATGCTGTTTAAATTATTTAAAGGTTAGTGTTTGATTAAATAAAAATATTGGAGTGTTCATGAGGCTCTGGAAGATGCATGGGGCTTTGGGGCGTGAGTTGCTGCAAGACCATGAGGCTAAACTGTGCAGGGTCCCCATACCAAATACTGTTAAGAGTTAGAGTGAAATTCTCACCCTGTTGTAGTAAATGGCAAAACTCTGACTGAGCCTAGTGAGGCAGGAATTTCGTGTAATGATTTCTTTGTCTATGTGTACTAACCTGTAGCTTACTTTAAAAATCTGCCTCTAAAGGACATACAGCTAATGTTTATTTAAAAAAAAAAAAAAAAGTCTTTGTGGAGTACTGGCAATTGTAAGCATAGAGTATAGCCTAGGGAGAGTTTTTAATCTGCAATTTGCATTGTGAGAAAAGGACACCCCATTCACTTTACCTTCTGGAAGAACATAATTCAAACCAAAGTGATGAGAACAACAAGCATGGAAAAAGCATATGATTCCCCCCACACCAAACCTGCTGGAAAATCCTATTGATGACAAAGTTCAGACTGAATCAGTGGATGGGATGATTCATGACTGGAGCAAAATAAATTCTGTCTGAAAATTCAAGGCACTATTTCAACCTTGCAAAAAATAATTTTGAGATGCCTCTTTTTGGAAGGATCAGTTCTGATACAAGACACTTTGTCAAGGAAAGGATCTGATGACCATAAAAAAAAAATCAAACCAGCAGTTTGCAAAGGGGAAGGTGGCTTACTGCACCCATCTGAATTCTTGTCTAGGAAGTTGTTTGTACCCATACAGGGCAGATCAGATTTTTGCAGTCCTGCATTCCTGCTTACTCTCCTGAAGACGTCTCCTGGAGAGCTGTGAATGTCACTTTTGCCAGTTAAGGCCACTGTTCTGCAAAAAATGAAGGTGCAGACTCTTCTTTCCACAAGTTGTGTTTTCTATAAAGGATCTATGCACATGTGGGAATTGAATTACAGGCTTTTGTGCTTGAAAGATTAGAGCTCTTCCCTTTGGAGAGATGCACCTGGTCTCGCCTGAGAATTTGAAAAAGCCTTTTCCTAGGAAAGGGCCCTGTCGGCTTCCATGAGGAAGGGTTAAAGAACAAAAGCATGAAATCTCCTTTCTTCTTTCCTGATCAATCTAGCCATCATTATGAGAGAAGCTGTCTCATAGCTTCTCTTTGTCATGTAACAGTTAATGCCATTAAGTCCACTTTGGCAAGGAAAGCCATGTATAAATAATTTGCAAATCAGGAAAGTGAATGTGATTTTTATCCAAAAGAGGTCTTTAACTGCAGAAGGCATTGTGTGGGCATGGTCATGCTGCAGATAGTACCTCTCCTCTCCGGCTGGGCAGGAGTCCCTCCTTGAGCATCCCCCTCCCAACAGTGGTGTTGGGACCCCAAGGTCCCAGGCTGGGCTGGTTTTCTGCCATGTGCATGCATCTTCAGTGGGTCCCAGTTTGCTGCCAGCCAGAAAAGGGACTGAATCTAACAAATAAGAGGGGAAACAGGTGGGGCAGGGCTGAGGTTAGGAGTGTATGTAAGTGCTTCTGCATACCTGCAGAGCAAGTGAAAGTATCTTTAAGCCTCTGCCTCCATCCACTGTATTTTTTTTTTAAGCCTTAGCTTAATTAGAATTATTATTATTTTGATGCAGAATGCATTAAAAAGGGAAAAGAAAAAAAAACCAAACCTTATCTGGACTGATTTGTTCCCAGAAAGATGTTTAATTTTGAATGTATAATTGAAATACAGCTAAATATAGCTGTATTAATATTTATGGACCTTATGTTGGAGTCAATACAAGAGTTGCTGTTCAGGGCAATTAAGCTTTACCTTTTCACATCTAGGATTTCAGTATTTGGAGATGACGTTATTTGTGTGACCTGCATCCAAGAGAGAAAAAACTAAAAGCATGCCATTATCTGTTATGATACCCTGTATTCAATGCTGTTTGCTGACAGGCAGTTTGTCTCCAGCAAAGGTGATCCCTCAGAAGCAGGACCACTGTCTTAATAGGGGGGAAATTGGAGAAATCAGTAGGCTCGGAGGCTTGCAGGAGACTTGTCCCTGCAGCCAATGCTGTGTTTTAGCAGGAACTGAGTGACTAGACTACCTCATGGCATCAGAAAGTGGGCATTGCCCACCTCTTCTGTGTCAGTAGCTGGTGGGGTAGAGGGAAAAATTATTATGATGGCACTTCATGGACTCCATTTGTCCTCATATCACCTCCACCCTGGAGCTGGGGCATGGGAAACGTGCCCCTCAGTAGCTTGTGTGCAGAGGCGCACAGGGCAGGGAGGGATCTTGGCACCCTATTTCTGGGCTCAAGCTATCTGTGCATGTCTGCAGGGCTAGTCACAACCTTCATGTCATTAAAGCACAGGGAAAGCAAATCCTGTCCAGAGATCTGAGCTGCTGTAGGGAACGTGTGTGCAGGGAATTAGGTCGAGGCTGTAACACTGAAAACAAGTCAGTTTGCATTAATAACAAATGCAAAATTATGATGCGCTTGATTTCTAAAGCACTGCCTTCAAGAGAAGGGTATCACTAGGATAACATGACAAGGAGTCCTGGCAGTGGTTGAATTGCCCTGCATAGCCGCTTTTTGGAAGCTGCAGGTCCTCACTGCTCCAGTTAACAAAGAAGCTGTTAGACGCTATAAAACCTCTCACTGATGACTGTCTGAATCCTGCCTTTCTACTAAATTTGATCAGTGTGTCAGAATTTTCCTTTCTTCCATCTGGACTCTAATAACTGCCTTTGAGAAGGAGGACTGCAGTAAGGAGCCTCGATCACAGCTGCTCTGTAGCTTCCTCAGGGAGCGAGGCGTTAACCTGCCCTCCCCAGGGCAGATGCTCACAGCCAGGGCTGCAGATGGGGGTTGTCTGAGGGTGAGCTTGGTGCCCATCCCTTCTCCTAGGATTCATGCACCCCACAAATTTTGAAGCTTTATGTGGGTGTGTTTCGGTTCTTTCACTGATGCATTGTATATTTTGGTAGCTGGAAGCCTTTTAGCCCCCTTCAATAAGCATCAGGGGAATGTGTTTTCCAATGTCTTTCATTAGCTTTTGCTGTTGGAGTACAATAGCTGCTTAAACAGGAAGGGAAAAGTGGAAATCAAATTACACACCCGTGGAGGTAGAAATGGTGGTCATGCTCTTAGTGGTTGGAAATGAGTTTTCAACTCCAAATTGCCCTTCTGAATTCAGCCTTGGCTCTGGGGATTCGCACCAGGTGACCCTGACCCCAGCAGACCCATATTACCAATTATGGATGACAACATCCTAGCCGAAAGGTGTTGGCTTGATAGCAAAGGGTTGTTCCTTGGTGTGCCTGAGAGTGAGCCAGCACAGGGCTGAGTCCCACCTCATCTCTATTCCCGAACAAGGGCAAGCCAAGCTATATATTAAGGAGCAAGGAAATTGCATCAGTTAAATTTAAAAAACTCATTTAGCTAAAGCAGCACAAGCCCCCATGAATATTTATCTGATATTATGGAAGCATGTGGACTTCCACCTACTTTATTAAATTGATTTTCAATAAAAATGCCAGTGGAAGACATTTGATTAATGGCTGGTGGGGTGGTACAATTAATGGGAAGTCTGGAGTCAGCAAGAAGAGTTGCCTGAGCCCATGTGTCCCTGCTGGAGGCTGGGCTAAGAAAATGTTTCTAACCTTGTCTGAGGGAGAACAGTGATGTTTACCCATGTGGTTTCTATGATTGAGTGAACAGGAGCTGCTGTTTTGCTGCTGTTTGGCTGGTGCGTGGTTTTGCTGAGGGCTGAAGTCCTGACCTTGAAGCCGGTGTGTGGCTTTTGCTCTCGGTGCTCTGCCTTTTCTCTGCTTTTCACGCCCTTCCAAGCAGGCTCTACCTGAGAATTAAGCACAGCAGTGAGCTTCACAGATCATGTCGGGTTTGAGTGAGGCTCCCTGGGTCTTTGCATTTAAATATGCTCCATCAGCCTCTGGATCCACTCAGCTCCTACCAATTTACCTGCTTGGATTTGTCTCCTGAAGGAAGGCAATTCGAAGCTGTAATGTTACAGCTCTATTAGAGAGCTCTAGCATGGTTTCCCGCTGGGACCCCTGCCAGGGCTGGCGCTGCCTCTTTTTGATGAACTGTTGGGAGCTCCAGTGGGAGATGCTGAGCGTGGTGTAAGTGGGGGTCACAGGCGTTGCAGTACCCAAAGTCCTGCTGAGCCAGGGAGCCTGGAAATCCCTGTGGGGTGAGGGGGCCTCCCTGCCCCTGGAGGGCAGTGGGGCTGGGGTCTGCCTGCACAGCCTGAAATAGAAACTTTCTCTGGGAGAATTGTGAAAAATCTTTGGAAGCTGCTGTGAGTGGGATTTGCATCTCATTTTCTCTGCAGGGGGTTTCTGAGCCAAAGGTGTAGGTTTTTTGGGTGCGATGGTTAGGTGAGGACTGCGTGGGAGTGGAGGCAGGTGGTGTGCCTCAGTGTGGCAGGGAAGGTAGTGTGTTAGGCAGGGAGGTGGGTATGTCTCAGAATCCATCAGCTCCACACCCGCGGACCCCAGAGAGGTACCACAATGCTGTGAACCGCTGCAACAGGGGTGCCCGAGTGGCACCCGATAACCAAGACCTGGGGCACAAATTCTTCCCCCAGCCAGTGTGGGAGCCCCATGCACAGGCTCCTGTGCTAGGAAGCAGGATCAGTGCTCTGCTGTGCTCACCCCTTCCCACAGGGCATGTGGTGCCCAGTGGGCTGCGGCCAGGTGGCAGAGGGAGAGCAGCCGGGTTCTTCTCTGCATGCAAATGTATAATGAGGCCCATGATGGTGCTCTGCCTACAGGAGAGGAGGGGGTCCCTGAGCAGCACCTGTACCAGCAAGCAGTGAATCAGTGCAGATACCTTCAGCATGCGCTGAATTGGTTGGGCACTCACCTGCTGCACTTGCATTACTGGGGAGCTGGGCCGAGACTGGGCATGGGGAGAGTGATGGGAACAGAAAGGAATGAAAAAAAAAAAAGGGAGCAGGTGCTGGAGAGTACTGGTTGAAAACAGAAGCTGAGAAAAGGCAGATTGGCAGCCAGCATATTTCTGGGGACAGCTTTCTCCTCTGTAGGCTCTAAGTTGCCTAAGAAACATGTCAATAAAGCACACTCTAATAAATACAAATTTAAGAGAGACATTTCTCAAAACTTCTGCTAGGAGATGGCTAATTCTGAAGGGATGGCATGAAAAATGGTATCTCCAGTGGAAGCAGAGAGTTGCCATGGGAACTGGAATGCTTTGAATGCACATCACTAAAAGAAGAAAACATTATTGCCAGCAAAGGAAATTAAAAATTACATCTGGAGGCACCTGCCCTCTGCCTGTCTCTGATGGGAGTATCAGAGTATTATGCAGCATATCGTAATTCATGTAGTGGGCAGAACTGAAATTAGGTATTTGTTGCCAAATTTTTGTGAGTAACTAAAATATTAATTAGATCATAAATATATTTTTAAATTTTAATAAATTGTAAATGTATGTTTAATAATAAATTTACAATTCAATAACATAATAAAAATTAAATAATAAAAAGCCTTCCTGTCCATGGGACAGACAGTGCTGGTATCTGAACAGTGCTGGGGAGGGAGAGATTTAGAGCTGTAATGGAATTTCCTCTAAAAGGGTTTTGCTCACCTGGGGTAAAACAACAGTCCCAGTGCACAAATAAGTCTGTGTTGCCATGTGTGAATCACCCCACTGCTTCCCGGGTCTGCCAGCCCCATTTGCAGGTCAAGGACTTTCCTCTTCCTGGGAGGCACAGGATAGCTAGGCGAGAGGGGATGTGATGGAGAGGCATGGTGCATGTCTGGGGATTTATCTTGCACTTCAGAGACTCTCTGTTAATCCTTGCAAGTCTGGGACAGCAAACACAGGAGGAGTTATTGCTGAGTGGCAGAGATGGACTCACAGTCCATGCTGTCTAATGCATTTCTTGGTGCCCTGGCAGCAGCATGCACAGGGATAACATGGGGAGACATTGCTGTGCTGTGTGATGGAATTCCGGTGTCAGACAAAATGCTAAATTGACCAGTGCAAGGCAATGTGAATTAAATAAATTTATTTGTACGATATATTGGCATTGCTGCAAACTAAATGAGCAGTGACCATACAACCCAGTGACCCATGCATGATGGGGGAGAGACAGCCCAGTGGAGACCTTGCTCTGCACACAGCTCAGCAGTCACACAAGCAAAGACAACATTGGGGTGCAGAGGGAAGAGAAAGCATGGTTCTTGCATTGCCCTAGGGGTGGTGGTGAAGAATGCCAGGAGTGTCACTGGAGGCATACTACTTCAGGAGCTGATTAAGTTGTCCCTCTGAAGGAAATGCCAGGCAGGAGCTAATGGAGGAGATGAGGGAACCAGAGTGCAAATTCTTGTGTTGCTCCCTGCTATGTTTTTCTTATGTCTTTGTCTGGTGTTGGCCTCAGCAGACAGGCTTTAGAATTAAATGGACTCTTCCTCTCAGCTATACAGGAAGGCCCAGGAGCCACTTTATTTTTATTTATTTTTTTTTCCTTTTTCTGCATAATACAGTCCATCATGTGGTCTGGCAATCCTCAGCCTGCAGAGCAACCTGGACAAGATATAGCCAGAGGCATGGGAAGGCAGTGCTGAGGCTAGAAGGCAGATGAGGAAACTGAGGCATAGCAGAAGTGCATTGCATGCTCAGTGCCATAGTGCAAATTAGCACCAATGGTGGGGTTGGAGCTCAGAGCTCAGCCTGCAAACCCCACGCACTTGATTGAGACATCTTGTTTGCTTTCTTCCTCTGCAATGACATAAAATTAATGCAATGCAGTGTGTCTCTCATTTGAGTTTTCTTGCATTTCCCTGCTTGCCTTCTGGTTTTCCAGTCTTTCTAGTTGTTTTCTATGCATCAATGATTATCAGGTTAGAAATAACAGTTTTGTATTACACCATTGTGTTTATTTTTTTCCTGTGGATCTACCTTGAGGTCTACTGAATTACAGAGCTCAGTAATTGCTTTACAAATGCAAAGGATTTTACTGGCACTGATCTGAAGTTTTTGCAGCTCCTCTTCAAGCAGCTGAGTGGTCTGTTGGGAGGTGATGATTTCTGTTAAAGAAAGACTTACTGAGAATGTATCAACAAAAGGTTCAGTGTTTTCAGGAAAGGGAGTAAGTGATAATTTGCTGGGGCCAGTCTGCAAGCTCCCTGATGGAGAAGCTTCAGAAACTCACCATGCCCATGCAAGTTCTGGATAAGTCTGGTCTAATGACTGACTCTCCCAGCTGAGTTATACATGTGTGAAGGGATACAGCAAACGCTGCAGCCCGGTGGCTGCTTTGTTCTGGTGCCTTATCTCTCCTGTGTATGTGCAACTTCAGCCACAGTACTAGGGCACTGGACCTGCTGCAGTCTTTCCCTGAGGGTGCTGTTCACCAAGATCCCTTGATGCAGTCAGCAAGAACATCATCACTGACCCCTAAAGAGGGAAATTAACTGAAGATGACATCAGGAAAGCAGGCCCAAAATGAAACACAGGTGTTCTGCAGGTAACATGGAGAGGTTTGCCTAATGCTGAAGTACCAGTCTGGCATTTTTGCCCTCACCTCATTGCTCCCTCCAGTGCATATACTCATGCAGACACCCTGCAGGACTGCAGTCAGCAAAATTCTCCTGGCTTTGGTTTTGTTAGGGCCACAGCCACATGTACCAGCTGGCAACACAGCATTGTCTGAATGCTCTTCCCCTGTCCACTTAGACAAGCAGGGATTACTTTCCCTGAGTGCTGCTGGCTTAGCCATCAAGGACAGACTGTAATACTGAATATGTTAAATTATGCATGCTAATTTTTATTCACACATTTTCTCATTGTCTTTATAATATATAACAAACATGTTTATGTAGCATCTCTCTTCCATTACCACAGGGTCTCAAAGCACTGTAGAACTTCTAAAAGCATGCTCATACATATATATTCCTCCTCTGCCCTCATAGAATCTGAGGGTGTCCAAAGTCCTTAAAATAGTAACTACAGTAGTTTTGTTCATTCTGTCTTTTCTGTCTGTAGCAAAAATAGCTCAGTGAATTTGTAGTCTCCGTTTGTAGTCTGTATGTGTGAGAATGAAGGGTGTGTGTAAAGCCTCCATGACTGCACATCCTCTAGCTGTTGCTGCTTCTGACTCTCTTCTGTTTGACTTTCTCTTCTATTCCACCTGGACTTTATGTTTATCAATAACTTGCTTATATCCTGATTCTAACCTCTGGATGTGTATTTTATGTCACATAATGCAGTAACAAGAATAATTCTTACTGCATACATTATTGCCTCATGCAGGTGTGTCCATGCCTGCATGGGGCAATGAGGGAAAGCTAAATTAAACTGCATGAACCGAATATATAGTTCTGTTGAGTCTTGCAGTAGTTTTTGGCCTGGGCTTCTAATGGAGTAAGGCTTATTACATCTTTCTTTCTGCCTTTTGTCTTCCAAAAGCTTTTGAGCCTATTGGCTGACATGAACAAAACTTGACAGAAAGGTAGATAACTCAGAGCTGGAAATGATACCACGTGTATCTGTGCTTACAGATATGATGACTTGTCTCTAGTCTGGCTGGAGGACATGCAACTGTAGACACTGATGTACCATCACACCAGAGAGAAGGTAGTGATTCATCACCGCAGCTCACAGAGCAGCTCCTTCAGAACTGTCTGTACAGTAAATGCTGGCCGTCCCAGGGGATTCGAGCAGCAGCAGTGGGTGATAAGCCAACCCCTGTGAAAAGATGCCTCAGCACCCTAGGACAGGCTTGATGCTTCCATGGAGAGCAGCAGATAGCCTTGTTTCCTGTAGAAATGGGATGCCTTTTTGATCATAACTCTGCAGAAGTCACTGGGAATGTAACTGAGGGGGTCAGATCTGTTACACAGACTGAGTTATTTCAGCTTTATGAGTGAGACAGGGAGATCACTTCTGTAAGCAAGCAAATAGCCAAGCAAAACTGCATTAGACAAATAGTTCATGACACATAAGCAGAGCTAGATACGGCTCTGATCCAAAGGTCTTTTTGGCAATCCACTGCAGGCTTTTACTCACCCCTGCTTTTGCTGAGATAAGACATTTGTTTCAGACATTTACATTGTTTCTTTACATGCTGTGTGGTTTGTTCTGCAGTGTACAAATTTCCCAGTGCTCAGTCCTTGGCTGACCCCACTTTGCAGTGATGAGCAATTTTAACCATCTTGTCCCAGGTGGGAGCATGAGGCTAAGGCCAGCCTTTACCCATGGAACCCTGGTCATCCTCATCTGCATGCTCACTAGAGAGAGGCAGATACCATCAGAGGGTGTCAGGTCTGGGTGGGCTGACACACCTCTGGGATTACTGTCCCCCTACAGACAAAATCTTGATGCTTCTGCCCAAGTGAGTTTTCCTGGAGATGTGTTGGTGCTTTAGGTAGTTCAGGGAATTAAACCTGATGCCACTGTTAGCTCTGTCTGACCTGCAAAGGATTGGGCCAGCTGCCAGCCCTCCTGGTGTCACTCTCGCTGCTGTTCAGCATTGACTTCTATGGACTGCATGGTGTGCTACCTAAAGCCTTTGCTTCTTACTGGTTGCAACAGTTTCAATTCTATATAATTCTATATATGGAGGCAGCTACAATTTATTCCTACATAAGGAAGGTTGCTGACAGGACCGAGACATGATATGTATGTTCTGGGTGGTTCTTCTAAGAACACATGTGCACGCTGCTGTCCACTTTTGGGAAAGATGCCCAAGCTGAACTTGTCAAACCTGGGTGAATATCTGCAACATGAAATTTGGCTTTCATGTCTGAACAAGTAATTTTTATTCAAGGATGCTGAGGCACTAAAACAGCCAAGCAACATCTGAAAATATGTATTTTGACTTTGAGACTGGGAGTTTGATGAGGTTGACTGTGACCTCTCTATGTGTTCTCTAAGATCCCCAAGTCAAAACCAATTGAGAGAGAAGGAGCTGCCCAGGTCTCTCTGCATCTCTCTGTGCTCCAACTCTGCTCTCCCTTTTGCAGATGCTGGAGGAAATGCTAGTACCTTCCCGTTTTTTTGCTGTCTCTGTCCCCAGCCTTCCTATCCTGGCCTCTACTCCCAGGATACCTGCTGTGAAAGCATCCTAGGTGCAGTAGGGATGTTTGAGGTCCTGACATTAACAATAGTTCATGTTGCTTTGTGGCCTTTGGGTGGCAGGAGCTCTGTCAATGTCCTTGGAATCTTTATCCCCTGACTGGGCTGGACAAGCCTAGGAGGCATTAACAGCACTGCAGTGATGTTCACTGAAATGTTTGTTTCTGTGGTGCTTTTCCTGAGCTCCCTAGCAAAAAATGCAAGAAAAGCATCTCTAATATATGTGGGAGAGTCTTGCTAGCCCTGCAGCATGACAGCAGCAGTGAAGGCCACATCAGGGGTTTCTTGTGCGTGGTTGGTGATCTAGAAGATGTCATGTCTCCATTTCTGCAGCTTTTGCAAGGGAGGCTGTGGGGAGAGGCAAGGTTACCCTCTCCCCTCAGGCATCTACCCCTCTGCTTGTGCCTCCCAGTCCTCTCCTAGTCCTGGCATGGCAGTCCCAAGGGCAAAGTCACATCCAGAGGTGTGCCCTTCCCTCTTCAATGCCTCTCATTACTGAAAGGAGACACCATTCAGCTTCTACTTCCCAAAACAAGGCAGCACCATGGGTTAAAAGGCCATCTGAAAAACCAAGGTAGGAACTGGCAAAGGCAACATCCCTGGTGCGATGGAACTGAAGCTGTCAGAGTGAGAGGAGGGACCGAAGGGTAGAGTTTCTGGCTGAGGGCTGCAGTGTGCCTCCTCTGAAGGCAAGTGCTGCCCTGAGCTGTGGTATGGCTCAGCTCCAGCAGGCTCTTGGGGACTGCAGCAAGGGTCATGGAAGCTTCTTTTGTTCCAGAGGCTAAAACTGGAAGGAAAATTAAATCCCCCCACTGAGAGGCTGAGAAAATTAAGAATGAAACACCCAAAAAGCTTCTGTGTGCAGCTACAGAAATTACCTTCTGCTGCTTATTAATTAGCATGGCAAGAATTTGGGAGAAGTCATGAGGTGGAAGTTGGTAGTACAAACCAACTTCTCATACTTCCCTTCCTAGGGATGCTGGGTTAGCTGTAAAGCACCGTCCTGTCCAGTGTGCGCTTGCTTTGGCTTACATGATGTGAGAAAGTGCTACGTAGCATACCCTCTCTCTTCATGGTGACATTGTCCTCACCACAGGCTGGTAGGAGTCCTTCCCAAAGGATTTTGTGTATTTGAGGGAACACTGGACAGGTCCTTGGAAGAGGGTCACTGAATAAGGGGACCTCATCAAGCTGAGAAACAGGAGCACCACTCCACACTAGGAGGATGTTAAGGGGCATTATCAGCTTATCACTGCACTTTTTAGGTTGTGACCACAGTTGGAGATGGGATATAGGGCTGGCTGGAGTCCAGAGCAGTTCCTAGGGAACCCAGTGCAGGAACATCTACCTCCAGGAGCTGGCCTGGAGCAGACTAAGGATTTGTACCCCTGGGTGCAGAAAAGCCTGAACAGGACTATCCTCCTTTCTAGTCTTAGCCATGCCATCACACACAGAAACACCAGTACAGACAGACTTGTCACCTGCAAGCTCCTTTAGGTCACAGCACAGCCTTAAGGAGGTCCCCATGCCCTCACTCATCCAGTTTATCTCTGAGGTAAGGTTGTGCAGCCTCCCTGACATCAGTGCAGCAGCTAGGAATCCCCTGCACAAAGCCACAGTGGCTTCACCCAAGTTTTAATAGTGCACATTGTTTGGGAGCCTCCAGCGCTCAGATGCAGGCACATCATTTCTGCTAGCTTGCAGCATAGCCTCTGTGAACCCCTGCCTGGGAAATGTGACTGTGTTCAGTGCATCCACAAACCTCAAGAGCTGAAACACAACTGGCCAAGTTGATTATATTACAGCTGAGATTCTTAAATAAACAGCACTTGATGAGTGCAGCAAGATGTTTAATAAGAGCCTCCTCAGCCCCCTGTGTCCCCCACCTCCCATAATCACTTGTAGAGGCAGCCCTACAATCTGCAGATGGTGAAGGGAGAGGCAGAGAGGCAGCGTAATTTGTATTCCAGCTCTGCTACTGCTCCTAGTGCTTCCAAGAAGCAAGTAAAAATAGCACTCTGTCATTTTGTAAATAATCGCTATCTCATCACAGGCCCAGGGAGCCATGAGCACTTAAAAGGGAGATTGTGGGAAGGGGGGGATGTCTGCCTTGAGCTAGGGGCAGGAAGATGGGACATGGGGACTCAGAGTGGGGAACAGGGGAGGGCTGGTGAAATGGAAACCCTGAAGCACCTCAGCAGCAGATGCTACTGTTTTACAGCTTCTGCACATACAAGGCAAGCAACTGACCCTGCTGGTGTGGGGCTTGGGGTGGCAGGATCTGGTCCTCCACACGGTGCTAATAGGGATGTTTATCTCCTGCACAAGCAGCTAGATCTGGTGTAGCAAATTCTTGGAGAAGGAGAGGGGTAACTTCTAAAGAGCAGGCAGGTATAGGGGGTGCCATTACCATGTGCCATTACACTGTGGGAAGGGATGTTATAGCATTTGTTTTACATTTGCATTGCAGATCTGCCCAGCTGTGGAGGATTTCTGCAGGCAGGAGCAAGATAGAATTGCCTGGCAGGCAGGGACTTGGCTTTGTACCATGTGGGAGAAGGGGCAGCTCTGATTGACCTGCAGCACCTTGTTCCTGATCACACACTTGCTCCAGATGGCTTTAGAAATGCAAGTGTGCTGAAGTTTGGGAATAAGCTGAGTCTATAAATGGGAAAAGCCCCCAGACAAGGGAATCAGCCTCAGACAAATGGCTTGGGAACTTGCCGCTTGGGTCTCTAAATTCTGCCTATATTAAATGTTGAACCTGAAAATCTCTTGCTCTTCTAGTTTTGTGACTGCTTCAGGGTCTTTTTTTACTTTCCCAGTCCCCAGGTGGCAGTGGCTTGGGGCATGATGAGGCTCAGCACCTTGTGTTGATGGTGGCGCTTGTGCGGCATGCCAAGAGCAATACCGAGCCCTCCACTGGGCACCAGTGCACCAGCCCACTCCATTCCCTAGGGCAGCTGGAGCTGGGCTTTGGTCCTTGCTCCACTCCAGCTTCCTACCTGAACCAAGTCTCTTCTTGTTTTTTTCCTCGACTATAAAACAGGACTGGCAGCATTCGCCTGCCACCCCAGCAGGCTTGAAGGCTCAACTTACTTGTGCATGTAAAAAAACTTTGAGTCACAGGGAAGGATGATACTAGGAAAGGTAAAATGCCATTTAATGTTCTGCAACAGGTCTAGGGAAAGTGTCTAACCCCCTACAGTACAGTCCTTAATTATTAAATTTGGTTAGAATTGGGCAAGATAGCCAAGCTGCAGTGTGGCTGTGTCTGTGGATTGAGAAAGAGATAAGGACTTCCCTGCCATGTCTCTGAGCAGAGGCAGGAGATGCTCAGCTTTCTCTTGCTGCAAAAGTAGATGCAGTTTTTTTCTGATTCAGGCTCAGGGTGGGTAGGTGTGAGGGTAAGGAGGGAGGAGGCTGGCTGAGTAGCTCCTGATTTCTCTGGAGGAGGAGGTCTCACCATCACAGAGTCAATGAGCCTGGGTAAGGCTATAAGCAGTGCAGGTACTCTTGGGCTGTAGGATCACAAAGGAAATGAATCTCTGAGGCTGGAGCTTGCTGTGTTCTGCTATATTTTACTTATCTCTGGATTTCCCAGCTCTGCTGAAATCCCTGCTTTCGTAGCAATGATTTAATTTTAGAAATCCCTCCAGATCTCAGCCAAATCCTGCCTTCAGGAGCACATATTAACAGGGAAAGTTCAGTCTGGCTTTTGCCATGAAAGGCGCGGGGAGTGCATTTTTCTAAGTGCTGGGGTACATCAATAAGCCAGCAACTGAGACAGCCCCCATAGCTTGTTCCTATACCGGGTGCTGCCTTGCAGGCACAAAGGGGTTCCACTGAGTTCAGAGGGTTCACATGGCCTGGCCCAGGGCCAACTGCAGTCTGGAAATGGGGGATCTTCTTCAGACTGAGGCTGCAATTAATTATTAATATTAATGCATTATTAATATTAATAATTAATGACAGTTATTAATGCCATTATCTTTGATTTGATTTGCCAGTAGATTGAAGGGGTGGGAAGGGGTCTCTGGAGCTCTGTGACAGCCAGGTTACAACAGGATAAAAACATAAAGGCTCATGCAAAGATAGCAGGGTTGTATCAAAAGGTGTTCAAAATTAGTTCTGCCTTTTTACCTCCTCATCACTTCCTGAATCCCTTCCCTCATGCTTGGACCCCAGGGATCACATTGTAAAGTATGGGTCCTTTCATGGACCCCTGTCCCTCTGCCTCCTCAGGTGCAGGGGATAATTAATTTTGCACCTCACAAGGACTGACTTCACTGGCTGTGGGCAGCCATGGATCTTGATCTGGAAACCATGACTGTAAATTATTTGTCTTGGGCAAAGCGAATGCCAAGAAAGGCGGAGGGGAGGGGAGAGAGAGTTTGTGTTTTCTCTGAAACACAATTAGCTTTCTCTTACCGCATGTGTTAGCTGAAAGAACCTTGCTTCACTAAATGTTCTACTCTGCTTTCTATTTTATTTGGGGACTTCTTTGGAGGGAGACAGAGAAATACCCTGAGTGTTTAAGTCTAACAGAAAGAATTAATTTTGTTCAGCATGTTGTCTTGTTGGCTTCTGGGTGTTTCAGAAAGTGTACTGCATACATATTTCTCTTTAACCTTCTTTTTATCACATCAAGACAAGATCAAGGGTTACTTATATAGCACAATAACATCAGCCACAGGCTGCGTCAGAAGCTTTCCAGCCATAATAACTAAAGACATGTATATGTATATTTGAGCCATAAAGGAGAAAACCCTGCCAGAATGCATTAACTTATTTTTTGGATACAAAACTTTGATGCACAAAACTAAGCTTCATAGTACTGCAAAATAACTGTCAGGGGACAGAAGGATTTCCATAACTGAATTGAGTAATGGGCCATCCAGGATATTTGCGAAACTGCTGCAGTGGCCAAAATGGTGTACTACACATAAAGCATGAACTCTTCTTTGGGGATCTAAATTGGTTCTTTCACTGGGAAAGTAGCTCTGAGCCAGCTAATGCCGTACAAAAGGAGCACAATAGCATGCCCTAAAGTGTTGAGGATTTGTGGTAATGTAGTGCTAAACTCAAGACACCTCACTGATCATTTTTTTTAGTACAACCCAGTGGGCAGAGCATAGGACTGGCAAATCACTGTTCCTTGATTTCCCTGCAAAATGGGACAGCAGCAGAGATTTCAATTAGGAAACACACCAAAATCACAATGAAGTCAAGAATGAGAGCTGTATGTGCTGTTTGGCATTAATAATACCTGCTGGTGGTTGCATTCTGCAAAGCACTTTAGTTTATCTTTACCTGAAGGCAAGTGATTAAGATTGACCCTGGGTTCTAGTGCTCAGGGCAGGAACTGGGACTCTGTTGTTTTGCTGGGGCAGTGGGATGCAGGGAAGCATGTGATGCAAGCAAGCAGCAGCTTTGCAAGAGCTGCTGCTCACCAGGAGCGAGGCACCTAGAACAACAAACAACAGCAGTAAAAGACAATCGGAATACTGATTCTTTTACACTCAGATGAGCCTGAAGCTGTAACAAACCCAGGGTTTCCTAAAACTGGTGGAACATTGCTATGCTGTTTATCAGGCTGGGAGACACAAAGGGATTTCAGATTAAAAGGAGTTTCAAAGCATCAGGACTTACCTCTGTATTGAAAACATGTGGATCTATAACACATTATGTATCTTGTAGCCACATACATTTTGTAAATATTATTTTTCTGGCTGTGCAGGACATATTCATCCTCGGTGTAAGTGTAGAAAGCAGCAGAGCTACATCAGAGATGAATTTGCCCAATTACGAGTGATAAAATCGGCCATTGTTTAGGGCACAGCAGAGAGCACAAAGCTGGCTTGCTGAGGGCTTGCCATGGAGCCCTGCCAGGCACTGGCAGGAAAAACCACCACGAGACAAAACCCAAACCCTTCCCTGTACAAGCAAATTCAGTTCTCTAATTGCTTTTTTCCCTTTTTTTTCTGTCCCAGACAGCGTAACTGAAGTCAAGACAGACATTTACGTGACGAGTTTTGGCCCTGTCTCGGACACAGATATGGTAGGTGCCACTGGCTGGTTGCCTCACGAGGAGGGATGGCTTCTCCTGCAGCTGCAGCTGACATGTCCTTCCCTCATCCCTGGACAATCTGGGCAAAAGCAGGATTTTCCTAAATGACAAGAATCCCAGCTGCCTGCTTGGGCATGAATGTGCTCATCAACTTCTCGAAGGCCAAGGGAAGCTCAATGTGGGTGGTAGACAGGGATTGTTTCTCAGGTGCATTTGGGCATTTAGAAACCAATTGATAATGACAAATACAACCTTGGAGGGTCGATGCTTTTGCACCGCTCAAGCACACTGCAGGCTTTAGGGTCTTTTTCTTTCTTGCAAGTGCAACCTAATGAAATGGGAATGTCTGCCCATGGACCCATACATAGCATGCTACACCTATCACGTCCCTTGACAAACACCTTCACTGTAGCCAGCTTTCCTTGACATGTCCATGCGTGGAGGAAGGAGGGTGCTCTCTGGAAAGAAGTGAGGATGCCAGAAACTGGCCTGTTTTGGTGGCAGTGCCAAAAGAGAACGGTTCACCATCAAACTGTCCTTAGTGCTTGAACCAGAAGGGTGGCAAAAGAGAAGAAAGAAAAAGAGCAAACTGATTGCAATATTTTGACATGTTCAGGGAAAATTATTAATGAAAAGGCCTGAAGTCTGAATTTAGGCTTGTATTCCCACAACAGTTTGTCTTCTAATTAAAACAGGACTGTGGAGCATAATTAATTGTGAGCTTTCTCAACAGCGTTCCTTGCAGCTCATATCCCACACACAACCAGGCACACAGATAAGAGTTGGCTCTCGATGGTTGCTCAATATTTTGGGGTGCCACATGAGCACAGTCATGCATTCGGGACTCAGACCCTTCTGCACAACCAGTCCCAGAGGTGACCTGGTGCTAGCATAGTCCAGGCCAGTGGTGGGCAGTCCTGGCCTTGGAGGGAACCCACTTTGGGAGAAGAAGCAGGCATTATTCTCACCAGCTGTGTCAGGCAGAAGCAATGTCCTGCAGCTCTGGTAGCCCCTCCAGAGCTGGGAGGGTTTAATTTTCTATGCTCATGTTGCCATGAACATCTCTTCAGCTGCCCCACTGACAGTCCTGTGCTAGCAAGCAGAGGAGCTGGGGGAGAATAAAATCTCATTGAGGTGCTAGTCCCATCATGCAATCCCATGTTTCTTTGGAAAGACCACCCCTGGGTTAGAAGTTAACTTGATGTCAGCATAGCCAAGAGTATTAAATTCATCTGAGTTCTCTCTCTATCTTGCTTGCTTTCCTACTACAGCAGAGACCCATAATAAATTCAGCAATCTTAGCCCTTGGGGAGTATCTGATAATTACTTCCAAGGTGGAGCATATTTGATTAAAGGAGCGTGTATAATGAACTGTGAAGAAGAAATATGATGTATTGGAAAGAGGAAGGTATTTTCTGCAATGTGATTTGACAAAATGAATTTAAAATTAGGAGGACAGTTAAAGAATAATAAATTATTTCCCCTTTGCACGCTTTAGTTTCATGGATTTTACAAATGCATAGCAAATGTGTTTTAGCGTGCCATTCTGGTGCTAAATGCACTCAGAAACATGAGAGAGAGAAACCCCATCTCCTCAGGAAGTGTGGGGAGAGCCTGCTCTTCTGCAGTGGATCCTTTCATCTCGGAAGTGGGGAAGTCCCTCCTTCCCCACTCGCATCTGCCTGGTGATCTCTCTCGTGTCCCTCCCCCAGCCATTACTCATTGCAATGGAAAGCCGCTCCTGTGACTCTTGATGCAGATGGAGACTGTAATTACGATGATGGAGGAGAGGCAGGTAAAGCTGCTGTGGAGAGTGGAGGAGAGCAGCTGTTTGCGAAGTGTGGAGGAGGACATGCAGACCTTTTCCCTGATCTGCTCTAAGGGACTTCTAATCTCTCTTTCAGTTTAGCTTGGAAAGTAGAGCCTGATAGGACCTGACATATGCCTGAGTCTTTGCTAGTGAGCTCTTGCAGCTTCGCTTCAGTCCCCAGGAAATAAAAAAAAAAGTTCAAGGGAGGTTTATGCTTTGGTGGATGGACTCTAGAGACAGACTCAGTCTTGATATTTTTAGTTACTTCTATAAGGCAGTGAAGAGCATAACTCCTTGGAAGTGTGCTCCTTG
>VZTV01021076.1:0-19330 GCA_013400875.1 Anhinga rufa | reverse complement strand
TCTTCTTTCCTATACTTTGGAATCCTTCAAAGGCTCCTTCTCCTGAAACTCTAATCAGCTTGACAGTCTTCTGGTTTGTGTCTGAGCAGGACTGTGTGCTGGTACCCAAGTCATATTTTCTCTCTTTAGAGCTGGTCAGCCTTGTTTCTAAGGTTCAGTAACATTAGTTCTTTTCCCCAAGTGAACACAAAGACAGCTATTCCAGCAGATCCAGTTCACATCAGTTCAGCAATCACCTTTGGTCTTTGTTTCACCTTGAAATGTTCATGTAACAGATGAACGAACAAGTATAAGTAAAGCTTCCCTTCCCTAAAGCTTCCTGCAGACTTCTCTGGCATTTCTAAGCTGGTTTTGGACCCTTGACTTAGCACCCATCTCCAAAACAGAGCTTTAAGTAGAATCCTGCTTTTTTAAGAAAAAAATCTCTTCACACCCTGGACCTTGCCATATAACCTGTATCCCAATGCTCAGTCCTCACTGGACCCTCGTTCAAGCCTGAGCTGCCAGTTTTATAAGAAGAGCCAGCCAGTCTCCTCCCTATACAGCACCTCACTGCAGACTCAGGCAGAGTCCCACCAACTTTGTGGCTGCCAGCGTGCATGGGGTGAGAAACCTTTTGACTAGAAAGAGAAGCCTCAATAGCCACATGCAGTTCTATCTTCCCAAATCTTCCCCTGTGCATTGCAAAGATTCAGTCAAAAAGGAAAGATGGGGACAATCTCTTTAGCAAGGCCTGTTGTGACAGGACAAGGGGCAATGATTTTAAACTAAAGGAGGGTAGATTTAGACTGGATATAAGGAAGAAATTTTTTAGAATGAGGGTGGTGCGACACTGGCCCAGGTTGCCCAGAGAGGTGGTAGATGCCCCATCCCTGGAAACATTCCAGGTCAGGTTGGACGGGGCTCGGCTCTGAGCAACCTGCTCTGGTTGGGGATGTCCCTGCTCACTGCAGGGTGGTCAGACTAGATGGCCTCTAAAGGTCCCTTCCAACATAAACCATTCTACGATTCTATGAAATCAGGCAGAGGGGTCATTCCCTGACACCTGCTAGTGCTCAAATTTGCTTTTGTTTTGGTGGGTGGGCCCTTTCATCATGAGAATGGAAGGGGGAAAAACTTGCTTTGCAGAGGGAGGTACATGCAATACTTGGCTGGATACTTTATTAGGCATAAAGTGAGCTAGTAAATGTCTGCTTTCTATTCTTTATTTTGTTCCAGTTTGTTGGAGACCTCCAGACGTGCCCCACTTACAGACTCTGCCTGCAGAATAGGCTAAATCAGAGGGCTGCTTCAGGAAGATTTTAAAGTATTTTTGGCCAGGGTGGACTCCTATAGCTCATATACAGAATTTGATCTTTAACTATGGAAAAGACAACAACTAGCTTCCAGTGAGATTGATAAACCTCCATGATTTGTTCCATGGCCCATTGAATCTTCAAAGAAGCATGAACACATGGCAGCTGCAGGTATCTGTGAAATATGCACTTTATAGGCTCATGGAGAGACACTTACCAACTTCTTTTCTAATTGTATTAAGAGTTTTGAAAGCAGAAATAAGGCTTGGTCTAACTATTTCTTTAGGGATATTTCTTTTTTTATGTGTGCCTAGTACCCTAGGGAGCCAGTGTCTGACTTGCAGCCTACAGACACACAATAATAATAAGAAATAGATCCTATGAAAGATATCATCAACATGATTCAGTCTGAAACAAGAGGCAGGACTTCACACAACAATTTTGGATACTTCCTAATTAGTAATAGCAAAGAACAGCTCTCCTAGCAATTCAGAAAAAAGGAGCTCAAGTTTGAAACAGCAGACCAGGAAACAAAACGAGCACACATTATTTCTGGCACAATATTTCTGCAAACTTGCAGACTTTTTGGTACAGCAGTTATGTCTATCCCAAAGGAACAAAATACATGCTCCAAAAGGCTGTTGAGAACCCTTATAGATGCTTATGAATTGTAAGCATATGAGCAAAGGCTCTAGAAGAGAGGCGGGTTTAAGTACCACAAAGTGGATACAAAGACTCTGCATTATTTTTGCTCACCAGTGATGCTACTCTTCCACTGCTTCACCTCTCTTCTTTTCCAGGAATGCTGTCTGAAGCAGAGGTGAATGGGATTAAGACTCACCTTTTAAATAATTGCTTCCAGCTTGCCAGCTTGTCTGTCAGGAAGGTTATAACAAAGGGCAGGGCATAAGGACAGCTTTTCCAGGTTAGGTTTTTGGTTTTGTTTTGTGGGCTGTTTTTTTTTGTGTGTGTGTGTTTGTTGGGGTTTTTTTGGTTGGCTGGGGGCGGGATGATGCTTCTAACATTTCAGATATAAGTCAGGAGGATATAAGTGCAACCCAGCTGCAGATCACCAGAGTAACCTTGCAGTGGCCTTGCTATTAGCTGCCTTTGCTTCAGATCCAGGTGGCTTCAGGTGACTCATGCTTCTAATTAATGCCCTTGCCTGTCTAAATGAAGCAGTGCTTTGAAGCTGCAGCCAAACAAATTAGTCCCTAGAGAAGAGAATGGTGTGTGGCAATGCTAGTTGCATCATCCAAACAGCATCATCCAAACAGCTAGGCCATTCCACTTCTTGCAGCATGGGCTTTTGTGAAAGGAAACTGAAGGGAACCCCAGGGGACCAGGGATATAATACACCTGTGAGTGTGCATCATTAAAACACTACCACTGTGCTGCTGGAGAGGCTTGCTAGGGCTTTTCTCTATGTATTTTGAGATTTAAACACTCTTCCATTTCAAATCATAAAATGATATTGAATACACTGTAGCCCAAATAAAGACTTCAGGCAAGAGGGGAAAATGTCTGCATCACTGGAAATGGTTTGAAATTACAAAGCTGCCAAAAAGATTCCTTAAATATTTGAAGGCCAGTATTAAGGCATATATCCTTCCCTCTGCTGACATTGGTGCCTGGCTGTCAGACAGCTGTGGACAAGATCAGTTTCCCAAGGTTACAGGCTCACTGGAGATTGTGCTGATATGGACACTTAGTACAAACCTGTCTGTTATTTCTTAGCCCTAGACCACATGTGTGTTGCTTCATTTCTGAGGTGAAGAGAAAATGCTGTAATTATTTTATTTGTTTGCAGTGGAATTAGTCATTTAGAATGTCACTTCACAGCAGGCTATTGTTACTTTTTCCCCCTCAAGGTTTATCAGAAGTCTGGTGTCTAGCTAAGGCTTTGAGCTGGGCTTTAGGAGAGCAGTGTTATTTTTGTGTGTCCATCACAATTTTTCCATATGAGTCAGGGCAAGTTATTTCCTGTGTCTGCACCCCAGTTTCTTATCAGTAAATGGGGATAATTACTTTCCCTCTGTCCAGTTTGACTGGAAACACTTGAGAAAAAGATCATCCTTAAATGTGCTTGTCCTTGAACTGCACTGAATGCAGCAGGATTCAACAGAATCATATGAATCTGTGATTCTGTGAATCCTGGCTGAATCAAGATGTATCACAAGTAACATACTAACACTAAGGAATTTTTCCTGGGAAACTGGTGGGAATATTTGGCAGGAGGCAATGGCAAGCTATCCCTCTACATTGCTTTCTCTTCTGCTCTGTCACCTTTGAATGGATTATCCCACTGTGCATTATTTGCCTTATTTTGCCCATGTCCCTTGCCTCAGTGGATTGTGTATCAGCTGGGCAGCTGGGTGAACTTTCTTTTAACATTCATCTGATTAAGATCTGACTAACAGCATTTCACTCACAGCTAGGCCTGTCTAACAGTAAATGGGGTAGCGTTTTGCCTAACCACAAACAAAGATGATGAGAAGGATGTCATCCTGCTAACTCTTGTGGTTCAAAGGCAGTATTTCCCTGTGCCCCAAAGAGCCAAAGCAAGATCTTCACATTGCTCGTGTCTCCAGAGATCTTGTGCTTTTCTCATGGATAACCAAACTTTCCTCATCCCCAGCATCACGTATCAGCTGCCTGCTTCTGTCTTTTACTTGCAAAGGGTGAGATCTCACTTGCCCATGTTTTCGTAAGTTGCATTTTTTCACCAGAATAATTTAATTCCAGTAACCTTTGCTGTGGACACGGAGAATAACCCATTATTAACCTATGTGGGGTCATTGCTTTGTATTCTCTACCCCTTTGTCATCTCTTGCTGGTACTCGTTAAAAATCTCCCTGTAACACAGCCCATTTCTGATCTGTCTACTGAGAGTTCTCCAAATACGTTTCTTAAGGAGTTTTTTTCTCTATTTTTCTGAAGGAAAATCTGAGGGAGGACAGTCTTACCTGGATTGACTTCTTGTAATAGAAGTTAGCTGTTAGGACTCTAGCTTCTTATCTTGTTAATTATGAGATGCATATACTTTTTGGAAGATGAGAAAAAAAGAGGAAGACTGTTCTGCAATAACAGACCCAGCAGAATTTGCATGGTGGAAAAGGGCAAAGCAAAATTGCTACACTGATGAAATGGAAAATCAAGAACCTCTGTGGCCTAAAGGTTTGCAGATTTTAAGGACCAATTATTTTAGTACCTACTCCAGCTAAACTCTGCTGACTTCAATATATTTTTCTTCTACACTGGTCTCAACTGAGAAAGAGGAGAATCGGTTCTGTCAAAACAATAGACTGTGACGAACAAATGGAATTTCCCACTGAAAATACATCTCTTGTGAAAGATGTCCAGTCATAACCAGGTGTTTAAAAGCAGCACAGTCTGTTTGATTTAAAAAAAAACGTATCTTGGTTAGGAAGAAATGTCAGATTTCATTTCATAGAATTGAGGCCGAAGTATGGGGATTATGTCTGCAGCCTTAGCTGTGCAGGTTCCTTTAGCACTGATGGAAGATGAATGGCAGAGACCCAGGACATGAAGCCATGTCTAGATTCCCTCTGCTTTTACATCACTACAAGGCAAAACTGCGCTTATTGAAAGCCATGCAACCATTACAGGGCTTCAGTTGCTAACACTGCCATTACACTTGGAAAATCATTGGCACCTATAGGACAGGACAAAAACAGTTTTCTTGGAGCTGGAAGCAAGGGAGATGGGGAGAAAGGAGCACAGCTATGACAGAGAATATCAGAGCCTATGTTGAGGCCAAAACATGATGGGGAGCTAAACAGAAAGTTTTCAAAAATTACCAGGGTCCCCTGCAAACAAGATTTTCCTGTCTCTGCATAGAATCTACATGCAAGAATCTAAGTGTGCCATGGTCCCTAGAACAGGATCAGCATTCTTTGCAGCCACTACTGTGTTGCTAATTACTTTTAATAAATGCATGCTGTGGAAATCACACTTAATTTATGCCCAAATTAAGCAACATAGTTTCTATTATTTTCCCCAGCCACTTCATGTATAAACAGCTTATCAATAGTAAATAAATTAGATCAGCTTGTTTGCAGACTCACTCCCTAAGCTAAGAATGGGAGCTTTTCAGGTAATTCTCTAGAAAAGGTTATGGTGTTTGAAATTGGGTAACTGGAAGTCTTATTTCTGCGAGGAGTAGTAACTGTCTTACCCTGTGGTATCCAATATCTTCTCTATATACATAGAAATCCTGTATACAGCTGTGCTAAGATATTCCTTGAGGTTTCAATCTGCAGTGCTTTCAGTCCTTCCATTGATTAGTTATGGGCTTTGCCATATGATAAGACCATATACTTCCCGTTGCAGGAAACACATATCTGGATTATTATTTTTTCATTTTCATCCCTATGTCTTATTGTTAAAAAGACCAAATTTCTTCACTTGACTGTAAAAGGTAATGAATTTCAAGGAGGAAACACTGGAAATGCTACTTTTTTTTTTGATGCAGAAGCTGTTTTCTAAAATGTCTTTTCTACTCTTTCTGAAGAGGTGTATCCACATTCGTGTACAGTTTCTTTCTTAGATTTGTGGAGCAAAGCACTGAACCCATCATTCAGCCATGGTGTTCTCTGTCATACTGCGTAAATTATGTATGAGGTTACAGAGGTGTGTGAGCATTTATAACCACAATATTCGGGAAGTGCAGAGCACTGCAGCCAGGCTGGCCAAACAAATCAGTCAGAATACATTCAGAGTAGTTCAAAGGAAAAACACGGACCCCTTCTTAAAAATTTCCTAGTCAAAATTTATTTTGAATTAAGGACAAACATACACACACAAAAAAAATACATTTTTCCCAGAGGTTTCTCCGCCTTGGTATTTTTCCATCCAAGGTATGAAATCCACTCCTCACTCCCAACAAAAAATCAGTTATTCCGAAACCCCCATCCAAAGCATCCCCCGATATCACACAGAACTGACAGGTTCAGAGGGGAAAAAGGTCTATTTTAGTATGGTAACAAGTTGTATTGCTTAATAAATTATGGAGCTTTTGTTCTGTACAACCAGCAGAAGAAAGCCAGTGGAGGTTATACTGGAAAAGAAATGTTTCTTTTGCAGAGTCAATGGTTCAGCACACGGTACATTTTTACAACTCTTTCAAACACCCTCATGCCTTTTATAATGATACATAAACCTGAAGTCTGTTGGAAGAAAGAGCCTCCCCCTAGTCTGGGGTTGGGGTGTCTGGGAGAGAACTGCACTAGTAAAGCACTCTAAAGAGCTACGGAAAAAGTTGATTATACCTAATTCAGCAACGATCTGAAGGAACATGGTCTGGATCTGGCTTGGAAAAACATCATCAGCATGAAAGCCATATTTTATATGTGATCAGCCTTAGGTATTAGAATAACTCCTTGGTGCTCTGTGTATATATGCACATCTTAGCTTACATAATAAGCAGCTTGAATTTTCATTGGGAATCAAATTACCATTATGGATTTTGTGTTGTCATTGCTGTAGCACCTGGCAAATAGTTTATAGAGCTTTTTTCAGGGAAAGTGAACAAGGTGAAACCCCTGTATTGGTGGCAAGCTGGCATTTTCCATTCCTTTTCAAAAGAGAAGAGGGAAAAAATGTTCTGTTATGATCAGAGGTCATAATGATAATTCCCCTGAAGGCAGTAATAAATTTTGAGATTAAATGGAAGCCCATCCCCCAACCCTTTTTTTTTTCCATGGTTTTAGGAAATCAGAAGAAAAACATAAAATTTTTTTTGTATGGTTTTGTCAGCAACAGGAATTTTTAGGGCAGGATTGAAGCTTCGATTTCACAACGGATATCATATTTTAAATCAGCTAGGGCTTTTTTCTGGACAGAATGTTGTTAAAGTCACCTCTTATGATCATCTGTTTTGTTTCATTTCTGCAGTAATGATGCCACTTCAGTTAACAGTGACTACCCAGAAATTCCTTTAGCAGGGCAGCTGTTCCAAACACTGCACCAATTCCATCTGATTAGTTATATAATGATTAAGGCAAATTAAGTGATTCCTTTGAAAGAGTTTGCTGGGTTTTGCTACAACTGCCTATACAAATGCTTCTGTTTCTACAGCTTGGGGCTGTCTTTAGCAATGCAAATTACTGGTTAGAATGTTACCTCTCCCACCACAAATGTGTTTTTCACCTGAATACAGCTCAAAAATTTAGTAATTTATGCCTCATAATGTTTCTGTTACTTCATGCACTGGAAGGCTTGAAAAACATGGAAAGCAGAGTCCCTTCATACCAAGGAGACCGCTTGATTTTGAATGAACGGTAGGCTTGGGGTTAGCTACTTTGTATTGATAGAGTCTGGGAAAAGTTACGAGATTCTCTAACAGCTGCTGCTGGCAGTGAAATCCTTAACACAGGTGCTTCTCTTCTGTCCCGAAACAAGAGGCCTGGTAACTTTCACAGATTTGTAGTGTGCTCTGTTTACACCCTGTTCACAGTCCCATAAATGCTCAGTAGGACACAGTTCTTCACTCCCACTGATTGCTTGCCCAGCAGAGCCTCCTTCATGACCCATTTCTGCTAGCTTTCCCTGTGCAAAGCTCCTACTTGACATTTGGAAACGTTGCCCTGTAGTCCTGACGCTGGAAGGACTGTGCATCTAATTCTCACTGTGGAAGAAGCACAAGGGCACCTGCTGTTTTCATCGCAGTGAAATGAAGGCATTGCCCTTTCTATTTACTCACCATTTTCTATCTTTACAAATGCTCTGTTCTGTTACTTGATGGGGAGAGATGCATTTTCCTTGGCACGGTCAAAGCAAGCGTTAGCCCAAACTGCCACCTGTGACTATTACATATTGGAAATATTTGGAATCTCAAGACAAGCTGCACAGATCTTGAGTTGATCTTGTTCAGATGCTTCCCCCCTCCTGCCTGGATTTCCCTTACACTGAGCTCTGCTCCAAGTCCTCTTACTCATGTCACAGGTGTCTTATATATCGCAGTGCACAGGGAGACCATTCGTATTCATGTTCCCTAATTGATATGATGATAAACAGTCATTGCTTTTTTCATCCTTACCTTGAAATACAGTTTTTGCTTAGACTCTCAGCATATCATCTCTGTGCCAAGGACTGTCTGTATGTTGTTGATAGGCCCATCACTTAAAAATCTTTGTCCCCAGTGAATCACATACTTGACAGAAACTGTCCTTCAAAGGCAGTTCTCATTAAATTAATGGGTTATGTTGATTCTTGCAAACCACCGTTTATTTTCTCCCAGCTGCTCTTAGCAATTAAACAACACCAGGTGACAATTTTTACTATTCCTTGAGACTTTAGAAAAGCTGTGAACTAATGGCAGCACTTTCGTACTAGGCACTGGTGACATCTCTCTTGTCCTTCGTGGAATGACTTACTAGTGTTTTCTTTTTTTCCCCATCTATAGTTCTAGATGAGCTACAGCTTTTTGTATCTGTCATGGACCAACATGGTTCAAGATTTTTTCAGAGTAACTGTTGATGTAAATTATCTAGATAATCTTGTCTGACTGCACTATTCTTGGGGGAAAAAAATTGCCATTATTGTTTTGTATAATACAAAGCATCAAACTGGTTAATTCCCATCCTTGACAAATGTGAATTACACTCTGCGTGGTAGCTGAAAGTTAGTTAAGGCCACTATTGGAAATAATCAGACACCATCAAATCTGTCATCCTCCCCAGTGTGATGTAAACAACTGTACCAGTCACAAGAATGCCACCCTGGTGATAGAAAAGCTTTCAGCTCTTATTCCTCCCAATTCCCTCATCTCTAAACGAAGACATTAGGAAAGCTACGGACACCTTCCCTTCCTGGCTTTTCCGGAGTGTCTTATACTTTCTAAAATCCTTTTTATCAATCTGAAGATATGACTAGTCTCAGATAGTGAAATGCATTATTAAACTTTATTAAATGTATTAATCAACTGCATGTATTGAACTATGGTAGTAGACAATACAGATGTTTTTCGCAGCTCCAGAATATTGAAGAAGATTCTCTAGGTGGAGGTTTAGGTTCTTGGGACGTACAACGCTGTGGATGACTGTAGATGTGCTTGGTCAAAGAAACATATGGCCTCCATTTAAAATGATGATTCTATGCTTATTTGCACTCACTGACTGGCTGGTTGTCAAGTCCATCACAAGTGCAGTGAGATTCAGAGAGGCAGCAGGAGATTAGTTGGAGTCTGGTGAGCCTTGAAAGTATTCCAAAGTGCCACTAACCAGTGTTGCCAATGTGAATGACATGACATCTCAGGCCAGCCAGCCAGCAGCTGGTTATGTCAGTGATATGTTAATGCTGACTGGTATCTGGGGAGGGAAGGAGCCTCAGCTGCTCTTGTGTTGGAATTCAGGGCTGAAGGATGTTTGAGGGACTGATTATGAGCAAGATTCTGCAGCAAGACCACTTGTTTATGTTAAGACACCTGATGTTTCTGTCGCAAGAGGATGCTGGCTAGAAGAAGAGAGACAGACTGGGAGCTGGAAAAAGAGAGATGGGGGAAAGTTACAACTATGGAAAAAAGGTCATGGCATCTGAGGGTAGGATCACACTGATTTTGCTCCCAAGAGTGGCAATGTTGAACATTCTTGCCTATGTGGGTCACATAGATGTGCAATATATGGATGTTTGTCCTTTCTGAAAATTAAAGTCTGATGCTGATTAGCCATGAGAACAATCTGAACTATGTTCAGATTAATTCCACTCCAAATTTGCAAGTGTGAAAGTTTAATGAATAAGAGAAAGAAGATGCAGGACTTCCATTTTGTTCAGTGTTTAGTGCCTTCCCCCACAATTGCTGTCAGGGCTCATTTGATTAGGAAGAGAACCACCAGCAGCTATTGAAGTCATGAAAGCCTGGAGTTCTTCCTTCTGCCACCCCCTTCCACTTGCCAAAACCCACTGCTTTTAGCTTTCTCAAATAATGTTGCTATTTTCCTTATCTCTCTGCTTCCTGCTAAAATCCACGTGGCTATCTTTCTGGATTATCACAAGGACATGCAATCCAAATCCTTCCTGCTCCAAAGATGGAGAGGGAAACCTACAGCCAGAAGAAATGTAAGGGTGGTTCAACTTCCCACAATTGCTGGTGCTTTTTTGCACTGTTGCAGAGTTGATGCCTTCACTGCTATATGTTCAGCATATTAATTCAGTTCATATTCCCTGGGCCTAGTGGAGAGCTCTCTGACAAGGTAACCTATGCTTTTGTCCCTTTGATAAACGCTGTACCATTTTTAGAGTATCTTCTTGATATCTCTTTCATGGCCCAAAGCAACCAACACATATCTTTTTAATATCCAGGGTGAACTCCTCTCAGGGTTGAACATCCCCAATCATAACATTTTCTTGTTCATCAGTTTCAGTTTTTGCTCCATCTGGAAATGACATCCTAATATTTGCACCTATGCCTTGCCATCGCTGCTGCTAAGTTCTTTACTCATGTTGGCTATTTTATCACAAATGACAGCTCTGTGGATGAAGTGAAGTAATCAATCAGTGCTGGACGAAGGTTGCATGAAGCTTTGAGCCCTGTGGTTCACAGCTCATGGCTTTCATGGTAGGATAGCCAAGTAAATTTTCAGTTTTAGCTTCTCTGGAGATTATCTGGGTCTGGAAAAACTTTCATTAGTTTCTGTATAATTCTGAATCAGTGGATGATGTTTTTCACACATACTGTACAGCTGTATTACAAATAGACCAGTGAACTCTCCTTTAATCTAAAAGAAGAATGTGCGTGGGCATCTTGGTGTCTGGGGTAGTAGCTTATTTTTCTACTGTTTTCAAAACTAACTGGAATCTTGTAAAATGTCCTCTTCCCTTCAGCTCTTTCCCTAGTTCATGGTATAGTGGGAAGGGGTATTTTTAATGGCATGTGTGAGTTCTAAATCCCTGGTTTTAGATATCACCCTGCTCAATACTTCCGATTTCCTGTTCAAAAGTGAGAGGGTAAAGCTCCTTATACAGTAAACACAGAGGACAAGATAGAATTTAGGGTATCTGAATATGGCCTGAAGGATATCCCAAGTGTGGGATCTTGGTGGTAGCCTGTACATCCTCTACACCTAAGTGTTTCTAAACCACTCAGCATGTCATGACCACCTGTTCTTCCCTCTCCTGAGCTCAGCTTTACAGAAGGGCTTTGGCAAAGAATGCATTTTGAATCACTTGACCATTTGATTCTGCTAGTATGACTTGCTAGCTCAGTGAAATACAGGAGCCACTCACAAACACTCCTCCCTCAGTAGTTTGCAGATGACACCAAATTGGGTGGGACTGTGGATANGCCCCTGTGCTCGGCACTGGTGAGGCTGCACCTTGAATCCTGGGGTCAGGTTTGGGCCCCTCAGCACAAGGACACTGAAGGGCTGGAGCGTGTCCAGAGAAGGGCAGCAGAGCTGTGGAAGGGTCTGGAGAACAAGTGTGATGGGGAACAGCTGAGGGAGCTGGGGGTGTTTAGTCTGGAGAAGAGGAGGCCGAGGGGAGACCTTACCTGAAAGGAAGCTGTAGTGAGGTGGGGGCTGGTCTCTTCTCCCAAGTTACTGGTGATATGATGAGAGGAAATGGCCTCAAGTTGTGTCAGGGGAGGTTTAGATTGGATATTAGGAAGAATGTCTTTACTGAAAGAGTGGTCAGGTGTTGGAACAGGCTGCCCAGAGAGGTAGTGGAGTCACCATCCCTGGGGGTGTTCAAAAAACATGTAGATGCAGCACTTCAGGGCATGGTTTAGGAGGCATCATGGTGTTGGGTTGACAGTTGGACTTGATGATCTTAGAGGACATATCCAACCTTAATAATTCTATGATTCTTATCCTGAGAGGGATTGTCTGTGCCAGCTCATCCACTTATTGCCAGAACATCACCTGACTCGTGAGCACTTACTGCAATACAAAGCAATGAACCAATTGTTGACTGCAAATCTGAAACCAGGACACTTCCCAGAAATGTTACAACTCTTTGCAAGGGCTGTCTTCAGATGTAAGCACTGTATTAGTTCATGCCTGCCCTCAGGATGGTATCTGCTCTACGACTGTGCCATTCCAAACAGGTGTCCAACACCACCTGCCTTAAGGACCAGTGAGATCTCTAGCAGGTTGAATTCAGGCTACTTACATGGGAAACATGAAAAGTGTGGAGTTAGTTCTTGCAAGCACTTTGGTTCTGGACTCATCCTGAAATGAGCTACCTGAGGTCCAGGTTAAGTCAGCCTTCATGACTCATTTTTCACTTATGAATTGAGAAAGCTGTTAAAAACAGAAACTTGGCAGCAACGGGGAAAAAGAAATATCCCTTAACCTGAAAAGATGAGAACGGGAGTATAAGTGGAGTGCAAGTTATAAAGGTGCTATATTTCTCTTGCAATTGCATGTTATGATTATTCCAAAAGTTCCCCTGCAATTGAACTAGGTGGAAAGAGAAGAACAAGTTCTAACAGAGCACTTGTGTCTCAGAAGCAGTCTTTTCAGGTGCAATACTCACTCGGCCATCTGTGAAATTAAGAACATTAGAGGTATTCTCACTGGAGCTCCTTGACTCTTCCTAATCTTAGAGGAATGCTGAGGTGGGAAATATTTCTTCCCAGAGACTGTTGATTGAATCTGTGTGGAAATCTCTACCTGACAATTAGGCTCACATGCCTGAACCAGAGCACAGTTCCCCAGTGAGTTCCTGCTCTGGAGATTTAACTCCTGGAAGAAGTGTTTGCTCTTTTTTTTGGAGGCACCCTTCTTTCAAATATTTTGGATAAAATAAAGCACATGTATCAACTGATGATGGAAGATGTGACACAGAATACCAGAGGTAAAGATCACATTCACTGTGGGTTACTCTTACTGTGTCATTTCACTAGAGGTCACATGTAAGAGACAGACATGGACTGCTCTTGCTGGTGCCAAGTAAGAAATGGATGGGTACGCATGAACTGCAGGCAATTTGCACTTTGATGGCTCTCTGAATGAAGGCTGGACCCATACAAGTCTCCAAGCAATACAGAAACAAGTAAATGTATCTCTGAGTCAATGAGAGGATTTGCCACGGAAAGGTTTGAGTGAGATGAATCTACAGGACTCGGAAACCTGGCAATATTCTATGACTGAGAGAAGAGTGTGTTTCTTCAGCAAAGAGACACCCCCCAAAAATTGGCCAGAAGATAAATGCCAGCAGTCTGTGAGAGATCAAAACCTCTTAGCCTCATGCATAGGGGGAAAAAAGCTTCCATGTCACACACAGCTCTAAGTCACAGCTCCCAAGGCAAAAGCAACTTTCTCTACTCACAGACAGGATGCTCTTCCACAGCAGCTATGCAGGTGTTTTTCACTCACTGTCAACTGCTGGCCTTGGGCTTTAGCTTCAATCCATTTACAAAGTCTAACCCTGTTCAGAAGATGTGAATAGTGCTCACATCCACAGCTTTCAAGAAAATGTAAAGACGTTATTTGGTACAGACCTAGTAAGAGACTTGGTTTGGATCCTCTGCTTTGGATAACAAAGAGACCCCTGGGATCTACATTTGAGCCTGTGGCAAAGGGATTATAATCTCCTAAAAATAAAGGCATTGTAAGGCGCCAGTCTCTTACCTCAGAATTATTCCACAGAAGCCAATAGGACAGGAACCAGTAGCTGGCTGAAAATTTAGGTTGAGACCTCAGAAGAAGTTTACCTGTCCTCAAGAAGAAAACTACTTCTGCAGCTCCAGTTCTCTCTAATCTTTGCCTTGTTCTCCATCCTAACCACACCCTTGAATATATAACAATCAACCACAAATGACTGCAAATTCAAAAGCTGCTCTTGGGAGAAACTAGTCCCAGTCCTCAGCTTATCTCTTATTTCATGGTGGACTTGATTCTTCAGCTACTATTCCTACAATCCCTGTCTCAGTTCTCACCCTTTATTTTTAACTGCAACACTTGTGCCTCGAAGTAGTACTTTTTATTGTAGCCCTGCCTCAGTTGGTTTTTTCCCCTCTTGAGATTCCATAAGGTTGTGTTTATTTAATGAAAATGGGATGGATTTTCAGCTGAGATAGATTAGGTGAACTGTAGTAATATCAGCAGAGTTGTGATGATTTACACTGTCTCAGGTCTAACCAAATATGAGTAGCTAAAATAACTTAATGTTTCATGTCTGCTGGAGTGTTTTGTGGCCATCACTTTGCATCCATTGCTTTTGTAAGGAAAGAATGTGCTTTCAGCTAGTTACACTTCGGTTCAATTTCTGATAGCATGACTGCTGTGTAATGGAGACATGCAGAGGTGAATCACACCACAGCTATTTTGGCCTGAAAACTGATCCTGTGGTGAGACACACTTACTGACATTGTGGAAGTCATCACTGGAGCAGGTGGTTTGGGTCTCTGAGAGACCAGGCTGGTAGTATTTGAGAGAGACTACTATCTTTATATAAGCAACCATTTCCGTGCAGCGTTGGAGGAAACAATCCTCTTCTCTCCAGTTTAAAGTCTTGCCCACAGGGAAGGTGCCATTCAAGCCTCCTTGAGAAGCATTTGGTGGGAGCTACATGTCTAGAAAAGGGGGAGCTCTGATTCTGGCTTCCTGCTGCCCCCCTGATTTCTCAATCCCATGTCTTTGGCCTTGAGATACCGCCATTTCAAAGCTACATCTAGTCTCTTTGCCAGGTCATCTGTTAAATACTGGGGAAATGTTCAAAGTGAACAACATATCCTTTCAAAGCAAATTATAAGTTTGTTTCAAACCAAGTCCCATTCTGCTGTGATTTATTCTTGTAGTCTATATCTCTCTTTCCTTTTTTAAAAACTTACTGAATACAGGTGATGTATTTTTGACATGATTGATTTTGACCTGATTGTGCCTGAGCTAAATGGATCGACATTGCCAATTTCCCCTGCCTGGTACTAAAGAACAGCCAAGCTGATAAGGACATTCTTCTTTCAACTGAAATGTTATAACAATAGCCCTTGTTTTCCAGCTGAGCAGTCATCTGTATTGTATCAAACTGCATTCTGTGAAATGGTGGAAATTTCACAGAGCAAAACTAGGGATGCTGTATTTCCTTTGGATTCGGCTTTCACCTGTTCTAAGGTAGTTTAGTCCAGGCTAAAAAAGAAAGTCAGGTGGACTGATACTGGCTACTTTCACCCCTTATGGCTGTTGCTCTGAGCTTCTAGGGGACAGGCTGCTCATGATTATTTCCACCTGAGTCAGGAGGCACTGGCCTTTTGTGTTGTCTTGCAACACTTACACCTTTGTATCGCAGCCTACAGAGGCTCAATTGAACAACTCAACTTACTGTTGCTTCTCAGAGCTCAGCTTGCTCCCCAGATCCTTGGGAATTTTGTTTCCTGGCAAAGACAGCTGCATCTTGGAAATGCAAGGTTCCCAGATTAAAGAGTAGGTATCTAGGACACAATCCATGCTGTTTGCTCAGTTTTTTAGTAGAAGGAGGGGAATGCTCTGGGAGCTGTACTAGTACTGAGCACCACGAGAACTGTAAGTGCTCTCCTAAATATGGCCCAAACCTTTGCTGATGGGAGGAAGAGGTGTTTGGAGTCTGCGTCCCTCAAGCTAATGCAGAAGTGAAGACTGCCTTCCTCCCTAGGCTTTGGGCTGACCTGCTCTTCCCACTTCATTGCTGATAAAGATCCCCCAGGGCTGAGATTTTTCTCATTTCCTTGCTGATGAAGCAGTATCAGAATTGCACTGTGAGTGGTTATAATACAGGCTTATGGATTTTTCATTTCCCAGCTGCTACCTACTTTTCTTCCACTTTTTGCCTCTTCTTCAAGTATCCAAGTCACTCCCTCTCTCTCAGTAGCTCTTATTGGTTATGTGGAGGATGTCAAGGAGCAGGTCTGCTCTTGAATCTTATCACTCCTTGCTCACTGTTTTACTTCTATGCAAATATAATGTGTCAGCTCCCAACACCACTTTGTTCAGTCTACTCTGCTCTGCAGAGTGAACATTAAGCTTCTTGCCTCTCTGTCCTGTGACTTGAGTACACAAAGGAAACCAACAGCATGTTTCTATAGAAAGTTTATCAAGCAATTATAAACCGAGATTCCTAAAGATGAGGACGTTTTTGCAGGAAAACAGCTTCTGGAGCCAGCCACTGGAGGGAGCCACTGGAAGGAGGCTGGACTTGGGCAATACCCGTCAAAACGCAACCTAAACCACCTTGTGACTCAGTCGCTCCTTTCTGCAAACAGGCAGGCCCACGAGTTGAGGAGGGATATAAATATGCAAAGAGTGAGACTCTTAAAACCTGCAGGGTTCTCAGAGAGAAAGTCTAGGTAATGAAAATCATCTTGTCAGAGACCTAAGGATGAAAATCAGCTCAGGTTTAGTTCAATCATGTTATTTGCTCTTATTATGGAAACACACAGTGGCTATGATAAAGCCAAGGGGAAGAAAGAGGTGGTAAGTATTCAGGTAAAGAAGAAGCATAAAGTAAGTGAAGACTGAGTGTTAGTGGCAAGAGGAAACTGTCTGGAGAAACTGCATTAGCAAGGTGCCAGATATGCCCCTGCATGGACCGTCCATTCTAGAATAAAGTAATTTGATTCCAGGCTAAATGCTGCTTTGTGATCAGAAACAAGTGCCCAAATACACTACCAGCTAAAACATGTACTTTTTCCAGGGGTAACTGTATTATTTTTTCACTTCTCAGTTCATCAGGTGACATTCCTTCCTGTGCAGATAGAGACACAGTTCAGCAGAACTGGTGTCTTTGGAAATTCTGAAATATTTTGACAAAGTGTGTGCAAACAGTATGGCGTGAGTGTTGGTGTGAAGCTAAGGCTGGAAGAAGTGTCAGCACTCTGTGAACAACAATAAAAATTTGAGAGTTTGTGAGGAAGTCTGTTCCTACCAGTTCTTGCAGTCCTTGTCCCTCTGTGTGCTGGCAATCTGGATTGCAGAGGTGTGAAGAGACCTTTCTCAAAGGCATCTCTTTGCAAGCAACAACTCTGCTCACTCCTCCTCTTCTTGATCCCTGCAGTTGTTCAGCAGGAGCAGCATCGCAACGATGGCAATCTGGAGTCATAGCAGGGGTGTTCCAGTGGCTCAGCCACAGCGAGATAAAACTGAAGATGCTCTCTGCACATGCTCCCACTCAGCCCACAGTGAAGTGACTCAGGGAAACCTCTGCTCCCAGATCTGGCCTGTGCTTGGAAAAAAACACTCCCGCGTGGAGGGAGAGCTATTGCAGATGCAGATGCTTAAGGAGGAATATAGGAATAGGGCAAGAAAGTAGAGATTCCCCCAGTATTTCCCCATTTCTCCCAGCTTCCAGTGAGCTTTGGTTTAAAGACATGTAGATATGGGATCTTTGTGCTTCACAGTTCTTGATGGATTTTGTACAAATTCCATTACAAGGAATTAATTTATTAAAATAATTTAAGGCAAAGGACAAACACAACTAAAGAATATGTCATGGAATAAGGACCAGGGAAGGACTTGACTCCTAGACATGTCCATGGATGCTTTGGCTTATGAGGAGTATTTGCTGGAAAAATCAAGGTAATTGCACAATTGTTAGCATCTTTCTCTTGTTTTAGGTTACCTATTTTGACACAAAGGCATAACTGACTGGACAGCACTAGGGAAAAGAAATAGATCTGTGGACTTTATTTTGGATTTCTCTATGTCTTTTCTGTTCAAAGAGAGTAGGAGAGGACTTTGTAATAAGATATGTCTTCTGAATGACATTTTCAACAAAAACAGTAAGAGGGAGCGTGAGGAAAAAACCACAAGCTGAAGTTGTGGCAATTTTTGTGACATTCACAAGCTGTCAAATACATATCTACTTCACATGTGATGCTGAAGGACTTGGGAGAGGCCGTGAGCTGCCATTGGTCCCAGTTTGGGATTTTTGTTTTGCTGCAATTTGATCTTGGATATTAAAGTGTCAGAACACTGGCTCTGCATACAGAAACTGAGAAGGGACCACCTGAGATCATCTACCGCAAACCCTGTTCATGCCGAGACAGATAGAGCAGATTGCCCAGAACTGTGTCTAGCTGGGTTTTGAATACCATGGATGGAGACTTCACAATCTCCCTGGGCAACCTGTTCTAGAGTTCAATCACCACCCTCACTGTAAAAAAAAAAAAAAAAGGATTTTTTAATGTTCAGACAGGAGTCCCTGTGTTACAGTTTGTGCCCATTGCCTCTTCTCCTGTCACTGGGCATCACTGAGGAAAGCCTGGCTTCCTTCTTGATGCCTTCTTATCAGGTGTTTATCCACATTGATTAACATTCCCCTGGGTCTTCTCTTTCCCAGGCTAAACAGTCTCAGCCTTCTCAGCCTCTTCTCATACAAAAGATGCTCTAGTCCCTTCACCATCTTTGTGGCTCTTCTCTGAACCCACTCCAGTAAGTCCATATAGTTTTTATACTGGGGAGCACAGAATTGAACAAAATACTCCAACTGTGGCCTCACTATTGGATGATAAACAATACCTCTTTAAATTAGTTTATAAGAGGTTAATGATTCATAATAGTTTTAAGGGAAAGTTGTTCTGTTCCTCATAGTCTCAACAGATGATTTAAAGAGAAACTAGAATACATAGGAACATGGAGAGAAACAAAAGGAGATACAAGTATGTAATTTTGCAAAAGGAAGTGGCCCTCTCATGCACCTGTGTCACTGTAGCTCTCTGGAGCAGGTTAGGGCAGTCACTGCTGGTGAGCAGTATGTCCCACAGCTGCACAGCATCTCCACAGCCCCCTTCACCTTATCCATGTCCCCCACCTGCCACATTCTCCCAAAGGGTGCTTTCATCTTTGCCTGGGATCCTGGAGGTGCATTTATATCAACAGTAATAAAAATAGTGGCCCGAGTTACTCGTACCTTGTTCTGGGAAAATCACCCACAGTAATGCAACTGTATTTTCTACTCTGTTGTTTCTCAGTCAGGGTATTTTCTATTTCTGGAAAGTTTCCTCCTTCCTATTTCAGACAGTGCTACTGAAGCCCAGTCAGATTAATTTATGCAGAGTGAGACAGAGATGTTAAAGGGTAAATGCAGGTCAAAAGTGTACA